>UCOK01012632.1:3294-28484 GCA_900474325.1 Synergus umbraculus
GGGGGAGAGAGACTCATTTTATTATATTAGAAAAACTTCTTTATATTAATTGTGTATCTTTCTTTAAAGAATTCAACTAATTTGAATTCTCAAGGTGCCGTCCTATGGTAGCAGAAAACACAAACCAGAAAGCAGAAAATCATAAGAGTGAAGGAGACAGGAAGATTTTCTCTCTCTTTCACTCTAATAACTTTCTGTTTTCTGCTTTGCGTTTTCTGCCGACATGGGACTGCACCTTCACGCGTGATCCGCCATAATGGAAAGTGGGATTTTAGTTCCGTAGTTGAGCACTACGTTACAGAACTGACCAACCCTACATGGGACGCCACCTCATGTCGGCAGAAAAGGTTGACGTATTCTATGTTACCAACCCTGGTGAACATTGACATTCGTTTACATATATTCATTGTATTCCTTACAATTATTTTTATTAATTAATTAAAGTAACTTATTAAACGAATAGTAAACAAACAAAAAAGATGAATGATAAAGAAGATGCTAACGAAAACCCTTTGGGTTTGGTAAGTAATAATCCTATATGACAATCTAATTGTAATAAAATTATCCTGTATTTTTATATTTCTTCTATTTCTTCCTTTTTAACATTGGTTTTCTATCAAAAAGTTATATTCTTAATGGGTATAGAGTTATTAAATATTACTCCAAAGTTCCAAATACACGAAGTATAATTATTTTCTTCTCCCTCCTTTTTTCTTTAACCGGTGAAAAGAAGGTTATGTCGTGTTTGGAGCCCGCATTCTATATGTTTTTGAATTTTAAATTAAACATACTCCAGTCTATTTCAGGCTTCACATTACAGAATTCTTTCGAAATAGGGGAAATATGCTGGTTTTTTTCATGAAAATAGGAGAAATTTTTATTTTAACAAAAAATAGTTGAACTGAACTAGTAGTTGAATTTTCTTCAAAAGATGATTTTCCGAAAAATAATATATTACTTGAACTTTCAAGCAAAATTAATTGAATTTTCTTGTATATAGAATTTTTTTTATTCTTGTCCGTAATAAGTGAAAAACAAGAGAAAAGGTTAATTTTTTTGAAGTTCCTTGACATTGGGGGATCAAAAACCGAAGCCTGCTAATTGAATAGACTTTTCTACTTTCTTGTTTAAATTCAGAATAATAAGAACTTTAGATAATAGTTTTATGGAACCTTCAGTTTCATTTCACATTGTTAGTCCGACAAATTAAATTTAATGTTGAAAACTAACAATTGTTTTGAAATGTTTTAGTTAATGAACGAAGAGGACTTACCCTATGAAGAAGAAATATTCCGAAACCCTTACTCAGTGAAACACTGGCAGAGATACATTGACCACTTAAAGTCTACGAACAGTCCTTCGTTGAATATCGTTTACGAACGATCTCTCAACGAATTGCCAGGAAGGTAAGAATTACGGTAAACACATTAATAATAATAATTTTTAGAATTTAAAAATCTTTTGATATCTTAAAATTCCACAAAATCGTTTAAAATTTTGCGAAACTTATAAAATTACTGACAAAAAATTTTGAAATATCTTAAAATTCCGCAAGAATATAAATAATTTACTTATATGTATTTTCAGTTACAAACTTTGGAATAATTACCTCTGTGTTCGTGTCAAGAAATTGAAGGATCAAGTGAAAGGAAATGTCCAGCACCCACTCTATGAAGATGTCAACAGAGCTTTCGAAAGAGCATTGGTGTGGATGCATAAAATGCCTCGAATATGGATTAATTATTGCATATTTATGACAGAACAGGGATTCATAACGCGAACTCGTCATGTCTTTGATAGAGCCCTCAGAGCATTGCCTATCACTCAACATCATCGAATTTGGCCTCTCTATCTGAACTTTGTAAGAAGTCACAATATTCCGGAAACAGCCGTACGGGTATTTCGAAGATATCTGAAGGTAAGATACTAACCATGGTGCGGCTAAACCGACTTTAATTCAAAGTCCCGGGTATCATTGAAAATTAATTTTTTCGTTGTTGATTTATTTTATTGAAAATTTTTTGAAGACAATTCAACTATTTTTGGTGAAAATTTAAATATTGATTTGAAAATCCATCGTATCGTTGAAAAGTACACGATTCCTTTCAAAATTTATTTTTATTCATCTTTTTTCACTTATTTATGTAAAAAAATAGTCCTATTTTTCTTCTTTTCAATGTATTTTTTACTTTGAAACCAGGGTTATATTTAATGTAAGTTTTTTTTTATAGATAGCACCAGAGGATACCGAAGACTATATCGAGTACCTAATATCAATCGACAGACTTGACGAAGCAGCTACGAAGCTTGCACATATAGTTAACCAAGATGACTTTGTTTCAAAACATGGAAAATCAAAACATCAGTTATGGTCCGAGTTGTGCGATTTCATATCTAAAAACCCTACTCAAATTAGAACACTTAAAGTCGACGCTATCATCAGAGGTGGACTTCGACGATACACCGATTCACTAGGTTCCTTATGGAACTCTTTAGCAGATTATTACATTCGTAGTGGACTTTTTGAGAGAGCTAGAGACATTTATGAGGAAGCTATACAAACCGTTAAAACTGTTCGAGACTTCACTCAAGTTTTCAATGCCTATGCACAATTTGAAGAACTTAGTTATAGGAAACTGCTGAAAGATAATGCTAGTAATCCTAATTGTACGGAAGATGGTAAGAATGTTTAAAGTTCTTAAAAATAATAAGAATCTTTATAGTTCCTTAAAATCAGCTATATCTATAGAAATTCCTTGTGATTCCTCGCAATCATTGAATATTTCTTCAAATCGAACTTTATTATTTTTAATTTATATATGTGGTACACTTATACCACAACTGCTAATTTTAAGTATCTTGCAGATGAAATAGAGGAGGATTTGAGACTTGCGCGATACGAAAATCTTCTGGATAGAAGATTGTTATTACTTAATTCTGTAATGCTGAGACAAAATCCTCACAATGTTCAGGAATGGCATGAAAGAGTTGAGCTTTACAGAGATCAACCACACGAGGTAAAAAAACGTTAATTTACAGTTAATAAAAGTTTTTATAATAATTTACTTACTACTAAAATATTATTTAAAATTACAGATTATTAATACATACACGGAGGCTGTATATACAGTTGAACCTCAATTAGCTGTAGGAAAATTACATACCTTGTGGGTAGCTTTTGCGAAATTTTATGAAGAAAATGAACAGCTCTCTGATGCAAGAGTTGTTTTTGAAAAAGCGACTCTTGTTCCCTATGTAAAAGTCGACGATCTCGCGTCGGTATGGTGCGAATGGGCAGAAATGGAATGCAGACACAAGTAAGCTTGTTTAACACTAAAATAATATTAAATCTACTATCGATATTTTTCTAAAGTTTCTCATAAAATCACTTTAAATTTTTTGCAATTCCTTAAAATTTCCCAACATTTCGTAAAATCCCTCAATATAAGAGATTCGATGAAAGTCCTTGAAATTCTGTATTTAAAATATTCAATAAACATTTTCACTCTTTCAGTAATTATACAGAAGCTTTGAAACTCATGCACAGAGCAACTGCCATGCCTACTAGAAAAATTGCATATCATGATGAAAACGAGAAAGTGCAGATGAGGTTATACAAATCTTTAAAAGTTTGGTCCCTGTACGCGGATTTGGAAGAAAGCTTTGGCACATTTAAAGTAAGTTGAACTAAATTACTTCTTTAGCTGGTTTCACAGCACAAAATTCTCTCAAGGCAGAGGAATAAACTGAAATTAATATTTCAAAATATAGTTTAATTTTTAAGTAAAAATAATAATTGTATTTAAACAAATCTTCATAATGTTAATTTCCTTTTAACAGACGTGCAAAGCAGTCTACGACAAAATAATCGATCTGAAAATCGCCACACCTCAAATTATAATAAATTATGGAATGTTTCTAGAAGAGAATAACTATTTCGAAGAAGCATTTAGAGCTTATGAGAAAGGAATTGCTCTCTTCAAATGGCCCAATGTTTATGATATATGGAACACATATCTCAAAAAGTTTAAGGAACGATACGAAGGGACGAAGTTGGAACGAATCCGAGATTTATTTGAACAGTGTCTTGAACATTGTCCTCCAAAGTATGCCAAAAGTAAGTCATCAATTTCTTTAATCATCTCATTATCTTTAATATGTATAAATCACTTAATAAAATATTTTTTTTCTAGATTTTTATTTGTTGTACGCGAAGTTAGAAGAGGAACATGGACTTGCAAGGCACGCTATGTCGGTATACGAACGAGCCACAAATGCTGTTCTACCTGAGGAAAAATTCGAGGTATGTATTTAATAATCTCCTTAATCACAGTAAGGTTGTTGAATCGAAACTTTTTATCCTTAAAATTCGATTTCCTCATTTTAGTTGACAAATATTATAATTAGATATTTTTTTTATCTATAGCGCATTAACAATTTTTATTTAAAAATATATTTAATTCTATTCTCTCGAAGCAAAGCATCTATAGCTAAAGTCATCTATCGACGATTGATATCGTCACTATATTGCTTAAAAATAGTTATAGCTAAATGAATTAAATTTATAAGGTTTATTTGCACAACTAATATCTTAAATGTTGCACAAAGATCAATATTTTTAAATATCCTCTTTACGTCCATTTTTATTTAATGACTTTCATTTTCAGATGTTTAATATATATATAAAGAAGGCTGCCGATATTTATGGAATTCCTAAAACAAGACAAATTTATGAGAAAGCCATAGAGGTTCTGAATGAGGAAAATACGAGAGAAATGTGTCTACGCTTCGCAGAAGTTGAAACTAAATTGGGAGAAGTGGATCGCGCAAGAGCAATTTATGCATATTGCTCGCAAATATGTGATCCGAGGGTCACGTCAAACTTTTGGCAAGTGTGGAAAGAGTTCGAGGTTGGACACGGAAATGAAGATACGATGCGTGAAATGTTGAGGATAAAACGTAGCGTACAAGCTATGTATAATACTCAAGTCAACATGATGTCTGCCCAGATGTTGAACAGCTCGACCAGTCAAACGGTGACATCTATGGATGCGATGCATTTATTAGATATCAGGGCATCAGGTACTATTCTTTTATATAATTTATTTTAATAGTTTTAAACATTGAAAGCCTTTAAAAGTTAGCATTTATTGAAATATACCCTCTAAATTTTTTGAAAATTTCTTTAAATGTTTTGAAATCGTACTTTCTTTTAGTTAATTACTTTTAAAATTTAGTTTGCTCTGTTTAAAAGTCAACCTCAGGTTTTACTTTATATTTAATGAATTTCAGAAAATCCTCCTCCACCTGGTCCGAAAGAAGCCATCAGGTTTGTACGGGGTGAAACTGAAGGTGGCAAAACAGCAGAACCTCAAGTCACCAATCCCGATGAAATGGATATTGACATGGATGATGACGAAGGTGATGAAAACGGGTTTCAAGAAAAAGGTAAGAGCACCAAAACTTATCAAATTTCTTTTCAAACTAAAAATAATTTTATTCATTTTGAAGCAATGTTGAAACCTTTTTCTCATCGAAACAATTTGTTACAGATACACTCATAGAAAAACAGGCTATCCCATCGCAAGTATTTGGTAGCCTGCGTAAAGAAGAAGAAGAAGAAGATAGTTCATTGTAAATAAATATAAATAAACATTTAGTGTGTAATACTATAAATAAACATTTTTTCAATGTAATAGAAATATAATTTTCAAAATTATACTTATTTAGACCCAACTATCGCAAGCGAAGCATCAAATTAGCTAATCAGAGGCTTCAAAACTTCCCTATGTAATATGGCCGCTTCATGCCCCCTTCGCAACTCAGCTAGCACATCCCCCTTGCTTATGTTGGTACCAAGGTTGGTACTTTGTGCTCCATCCATAATATTCTTACCACATTTTTTGTATGTACAATTGTACCACGAAGGAATAGTATACATATTTATTTACATATTTATTTATTTACAATTTACATATTTTTTGAATTGTACATATCTGGTACATATACGGTACATTATAGTTACATACATCCATGATTGCAGAAGATATTAGATTTTGAGGTTAGAATTCGATATATGTATATATATATATACCGCTTTTATGCAAAAAGGATCGGTAAAAAATATTGAAATTTCGAGGATTGATAATATGAAATAAGTACTATATTTGATTTCTTATATAGGATTATGTATCTAACATTTCATCTGAATATCCTTCAGTATTCGTATTAGTATAAAAAATTGTAACCTATATTCATTTATAATCTAGAAATTTTTTGTTGATTCCGATATATTTTAATATGTTCTCAGAAGCTAAAAAATGGAAAATCTCGAAGAAAATACTGATGCGCCCATCAGCCGTACTCCGATAGTATCAGATTTTGCAAAAAGTAGTAAGTTTAATATTCTCTGTATTATAAATTCTGAATATTCTGAACATTTCTAATGTAAACTATTTCGCGAAAAATTCACTGGTTTGGTTGAAAATTCAACTATTAAAAAATTTTAACCATTTTTATAGAATCTTCATCACAATATGGCAGAGGACCTCAAAAGAGACATCTACCTAATGAAGAAAACTTTCAAGAAAAGCGAAAGAAATTTAACGTTGGCAAACGTCTCAGAGAAGTGGATGTGGGTATTACAGAATATTATTTTGACCATGAAGGATTTTCAGGTACTATTAAGGAAAGATATAGTGATTTCCACGTTCACGAGATAGCTCCTGATGGTGAAATTGCAAAACTCAGTAATCAAGATCTCCCTCCGGAATTAAAAGACCTTGAAGATCTAGAAAAAATTCATGAAAGTATTCCGGAAGATGTGCAAAAACAGATTCAACTGCTAACAGAGGATGAAACCGTTTCTTCAGTGCAAATTGACGTGACAGATATGAGTAAAGAACATCGTAGATCTATTCATGTTGTGGCTAAGACGATTCCAAATGTTAATAGTCGAACGGAAACAAGCGAGGGGAAGAAAATGATTATTGTATCAAAAGTAAAGCGCCAGGCAGGTACATTGTCAGAATATCTTTTAACTTACCTATCTTTTTGATAATTTATTATTATTACATTCTCATCAGAGAGAATGTATTATTATTTTTTAAATCTCTAGCTTTATTTTCGTTGAAAATACACTTTTTTTTATTGGAAAGTAAATTCCTATCTCATATACAAATCTAAGTATTTTTATATTTCCACTAGATACCCGGTCACAGAAAGATCGCCGAGTTGATTGGTCACAACGAGGTGGGGACTACTGTCATTTTATCTTGCATAAAATAAATATAGACACAATTGATGCATTAAATCGAATGACTAGTTTTTTGCGTCTTAGAGTTAATTCTTTCTGTTACGCTGGTACAAAAGATCGACGAGCAAAAACCACCCAATGGGTGAGTGTTAAGAAAATTGATCCGAAGGACATTCTTCGTGCAGCAAAATCCGTCAGAGGTATGTTTGTGGGAAATTTCAAATTTGACACATCACCACTCAAGTTAGGAATGCTACGTGGAAATCAATTCACTATTGTGCTGAGGAATGTTGTAGACGATAATGAAAAAATTGAAAAAGCTATGACTTCATTAAGGGATAATGGATTCATTAATTATTTCGGCTTGCAACGATTTGGCAATATAGCAGATATTCCTACACATGACATTGGTAGAGCTCTTTTGCAGGGTAAGTACAAAATATAAAAAATAACTTAAAAAGAAGTATTTTTAAGTTGAGTTTTTATATTTCGTCTTTTTTTTTTAGTTCAGCATTGCTAGCCTATTTCGCGGACTTGGCTTAAAACTAATCAACATTTTTAATCACTTAGGTCAGTGGGAAGAAGCAATAAACTTAATATTGAAGCCAAGAGAATTCGAGCAAGACAAACGATTAGAAGAAGCTAGAAAAATTTATAATCAAACCGGAGACGCAAAAGCTGCATACAAGAAAATTGACAGGAGTGATAAAATCGAAGCAAAAATTCTTCGGGCATTGCACCAACATGGAAAGAATAATCTGCAGGCAGTATTAAGTGCTGTTTCTAGAAATGTCATCCTCATGTATCTTCACGCTTATCAAAGCTTCGTGTGGAATCAAGTAGTTTCAAAAAGAATCAGAGAATATGGGAAAATCCCAATTGTCGGCGATTTGGTATATGAAGATTCCAACGCTGATGAAATTATTGAAACAAGTTGCTTGGATAAGTCAGATTCCTCTGAGGAAAGCCTTACAGCAGAAATTGAGACGCAAAATAATTTACCGAAAGTTAAAATTTTAAAAGAGGAGGATCTGGAAAAATACTGCTTAGCAGACGTAATTATGCCACAACCTGGATGGAAAGTTACGTACCCTCTATACGCCTTGTCTTGGTACGAAGAATTTCTAGGGAAAGATGGATTGACGACCAATTTGAAGCAAAATAATAAGTAAGTTTTCACCTGCTATTATATTTTCAGGGTACATATGTACGTATTAACGGAGAAAACCAGAATATTACCGTGAATTAAAATAAATCCGGGATACTCATTAAATCTTTTAATACCTTAAAATGTATAAAGTTCTTTTCAAATTCATAAAAATCTCTTGAAATCTGTTTAATTCCATAACAACCCACTAAATTTCTTTAAAAATCTTGTGGCATCCATCTTTTTTGATTGCAAGTTCAAATACATATTTAGTTGACAAAACACTTGTTTGATTGAAAATTTAATTTTAACAAAAAAGCGTTTCAAGTTGAATACAACATAGCATTGATATCAAATCTTTGCAATATTTATAATTCCAGGTAATTCTTTACAATGTTTAAATACTTTAAATATTTTTTTGTTTCAGAAAGTACACGCTAGGTGGATCTTATAGAAAAATTATACAAGTTCCACTTGATTTGACTTGGAAAATCACATATTACAATGAATCAAGTGATGATTTGGTGGCCTCCGACATCGACCAAATAAGAGCGACACAATCATTTAAAAGTTTACAAGGTAATAGATTTTTAAAATATACATGAACGTCCATCTGGAAGCGCATAAATATTCCCAAATTCTCTTTTGGATCCATCCATATACCACGTAGACAGTTTAGGGTTTGGGGGGTGGGGGGTAAGACAAAATTCCACGCTTATCTACAAGTGGGGCTGGGAGGTCGAGCTAAAATCCACGTAGACAACTGGAAACACGTTAAATACTTCAAATCTATGAAAAAATATACTGAAATGAGTCAAGATATACTCGAGATATATTCAAATTGTTTATAACATCGTTCTACGCAAATAATACCTAAATTTTCACAAAATATCAAAAGTTCGTAAAAATTCTACGGCTGTTCACAAGGAGTGAGGGGTCAAAAATTGGTGAAAAAATGTCCATATGGTATATGGATGGCTCCTTTTCTAATTTTTATTTTATCGAAATTCATTCCTATTCTTTCGATTTATCCTGAATTATTTTAAACTCACTTAATAAGTATACTGCATTTCAATCTTAATTTTATAGATGGAAAATACAAGGCACTAATCATAGAAATGAAACTGCCTTCATCTACATATGCCACAATGGCACTACGTGAAGTCTTGAAGTCCGATACATCCACTGAATCTCAAGCAGCACAATCTTTACAATCTGCCATAAATCAGGAATCTGAAAGAAATGAAATTTGTTCGCTCGAGATAATGACTAACAAGATGAACGAAAACGATCAAAATTCGGCAGAGACGAAAGATCCAACTAAATTAACGAGTGAATAACAAGATTACATATTTCAATTTCTCTGCACATTTTTCACTCGAAATTTGTATATTCTCAAATAAAAAGGATTAAAGAGCTTTTATTATTCGTAAACAGTGTTAATCAAACTTTTTAAAATAATAAGTTGTTGATATTATAACAGTAAACTTGACGATAATTTAATTTATGAACCTATATTTTAATTAATTATAATTTTTATAGTGAAAAAACTAAATAGATAAAACATTAATGGGTATGCTTGAAAAAAACTACACAGTGCTAAAAAAATGCAATGGGCATTTCCATGCGTCATGCATGGCAGATGAACTGCAGTAGATAATTATGCACAATCATCCGTGCCTCACATAAGATAATGACCCAGTCCAGTTTTAAATGGCAATTAATGGCATTTTATTCGGAGACTATGTACAGATGCTTCGTAGTGATACATAGTGAATATATACACAAAGGTATGTAAATTTGTCGTTGAGTATCGGTAAAATCGAATCCGATCGTTTTACTTAAAATATTAAAGTAAAATGTTGATCATCGTAGTCAACTTTGTAAAAAAAAGAAAAAACAGTTAAGAATATATACTAAAAATTTACTCTGTACAGTTACATATGTACAAACTTCGTAAAATACAGAGTTACTTCACTAATTCCGAGATCAAGGGCTAAAAAAAATCTTGTTCGCGTTAAAACACTTTATCGTCGTTTCGTAAGAAAAATACTTTCTTATTACGTTTATAGACGATTATAATAACAAATATTGTATAGATGTTAAAAGTTTACGTAACAATCACTTTGATATACTGCAGAGCTAAGGAGGGAAGGTTAAAAGTGAAATTAAAAATGCCATAATGGAATAAAGATAAAAATAAAAGCGCTCCTTCAAGGCAATTTTGAGCTTCACCTCCTTTTCGCTTTGTAAATTTTAGTTGTCCAAAGGTTCGTCGTAGGTTCTAGTTTTCTTTAGAATATTTTTTGTCATTTTTAATTGTTGCGTAATGGCTTCTTCGACGTTCTTCTTGCTTTTATTTGAAGCTGAAAGGTGTTCAAAAGTTTTCTCCAAGGCTCTTCGAGTCTTCATCAATCTCTTCTTCAACGCCTCGTTTTCTTGCCTCAGCGTTTCCATTTCGTCCAGACCTATGCAAAAAGAAAGGATTTATTTTTAATTTAAAATTTCGTTATTTTGCCAATTGGAAAGCAATTTCAATTTCAGTTTGTAAAAATAATTGAAAAATTTACAATTTATTAATATTATTCACTCTGTCTCTACAAGGACATTTTGAGTTTGAAAACTTAGTTTCTGGATTATAAATTACAGATAAAACTTTCCAATAGACATTAAACTTTGAATAATGGTTATTTAGCAAAGCTCGTTTAAAATTGAGAGAGTATTAATAACTACAACGTTCCAAACGTAATTTTCTTTACAAATAATAGGATGATGATAAGTGAGGACGAACTTTTAATTTGTTAATAAATAGATGAATTATTTTCAGGAAGACTGCCAACGTAATTTTGTTTATTTACTTATTTGTGTATAGAACCTTTGTAAATTTAAATGCCTTTAGTAAATTAATGAAATTCCAAATAAATTTGTTTTTGTTAAAATCGATTGCGTTCAGTGAAAAGACATAAAAACTATAATGAGTGCGTGCCAAAAGCTCTATATCGAACTCAACTGTTTGTAATACATACTATAGTTATGCCCACCTATAAAAAACGAACAAAAAATATTTTTAATTAGCAGATTCAGATTCTCGAATTTATCGTGCGAACAACTTTCTAAAACTCTCAAAATGCTTTTGAGAATTTCTAATTTTCTTATTTTAGATTTCTAAACGTTTTTCACTTACTTTCTATTGCTAGCGGGCTCTCTTTTCTTAATTCTCGCAGTCTTTGATTACTATTGCAGTTCTCATCATCGCTGAGCAGATTGTTCATGGACTCTGTTATTTTTAGAGTATCTTTCAATGGCCTCGTGGTTGTCATAGCTGCATCACTTTCGATTCCTAGGTCGGGGGAACAACTCGATTTGCTTCGACCAGTCGACGTCGGATAATTTAGTGGTAGCCAATATTGAGAACCCTGAAATAGAATTTTCTATTTTAGTCTCTGGTTTCATTTTTCTTAAAATGTGATACATAGTTTAATACATGAAATTCAATATAATGGAACTTAGAGATGATAGATTTAGGCTTACGTTATAAGAATGATATTCCTGAATAATATCATCACAAGTTTGCTTCAAGATAGATTCTGTAGGCACAGAAGAGACGCCACTCGAACTCGGCGCAGAATCACTGGTTTCGCAAACCACAACATGCCTTCTGAGTTGTTTATTCACTGCCTCAAGTTCCTGCATTCTCGCTCTGTGGCAGTCGTTGATCTGATTTAGATCGGTAACCTCTTTATTGAACTTATCTTGAAGAGTTCTCACAGTTGTATCGTATCTGCCTTCCGACTTCCTCACTTCCTGTTCTAGCCTTAATTTTTCGTTTGTTAATCTCGTATTTTCTACAAGAATTTGACTATGCAGAAGAGTGAGGTGATCCAACTCTTTTGTGAGTTTCGAAATGGTCAATTTGTCCACTTCACTATCTTCTTCCAGTTTCTTTATCCTCAACCTCAGCTGAAAAAAAAATTAGGAAGAGTTTAATAAAGTGAGATTACTTTAATTTCATAAGAAGCTTTAAGTTTATGGAAATCTGATTTAATTACCATGTCGTTCTCCCTATTGAGGGTTACAAGCATTTCAGCTGCTTTCCTTTCCGCGTTTTCTTTGTACTGTAACAATTCAGCCTTTTGCTTTTTCATTTCAGCAGCCATGTCTTCGACATCTACTATCTTCTTCTCCAATTGTGCTTTTCGCACACTGTTTTGTTTGCTCTCTCTTTTTAATGTTTGACACTCATGTATCCTTTTTTCCAGGGAGGATTGTAGTTTTTCGCAGAACTTCTGAGATTTTTCAAGCTTCGTGATCAAAGGCGCTAATTTGTCATCGATAGTCTGTAAGACAAATCATAATCATTTATTATTGTATTAGGTACTGATAATTCTATTACAAAATATATTTCACTTTATACTATATTTATAATAAATTGAATTAATACTCACGCTATCGAAAGAAATCTTGGTAACCAAATCGTTTCTTAAAGCGTTGAGTTCCGTAAATAAAAGATTATTAGTTTCTTTTAATTCTTGAATGTGATTACTGGTATCCACGTCATTCAAATCGCTCTGATATGTTTTATGGTATGGAACGAAATCCAAGGAATCCTCAGAGTCGCTACAAGTTTTTGTGTATTTGGAGAACCTCGATCGATTTGAAGACTTTTGTTGAGTCTCTTGTAATCCGATTCTGGCCAAAGAAACAGTCCTGTCGGGTTCTGAAAAGGCTTCTGAATCTGACAGCGAACAAGCTTGATTTTTTATGTAATCCAGGATGTTCTCAGATCTACTTTTTCTCACGTCTCCATCCATTTTTGTTTTTTGCAGAGCACTTCTTTCAAATATTTCATTCATCGACATACCTTCCAATGCGAGGACGAAATCATCGGACAGGATTTTAGAACTAAGGAGTACATCCAGGACAATCTTTTTATGCTCGTTGCTGATTGTGTCGGAGTGATCAGTGTTTTTCAGAGTGTCTTTCATGAACTTGACGAGGTCCTAAAAATTAACTGATATTTACGAATGCTTCACCATTTTAAATTGAAAGACTTTCAACATTTCAAATTTGCTAATAATTAGTTTCTTCTGAACTTCAAAAAAAAAAAAAATTAATAAAATATTAATGATTACCTTAAGATGCATGCGAAGTACTTCACAATATTTCTTGACTCGTTCAGTTTCAGATCCGGATCCGTCCAATTCAGCCGTCATTTCAGGTTTCGAAACTAATTTCAGCCATTTCAAATAATCAACTTCCTTCTCCAAATCATTTTTCTGAGCAATCAACTTCTGTATATATTCAGTCATCGTTTTCACATCGATAGGTTCGCTACCATTAACATAATTCAGTTGAATGACCTCATCAGTGAATTTAACACTGATGCCAATATCGTTAAGTTCTTTAATCAAATCACTTAGCTGAGAACTTGTACGTTCAGTCGAAAAATCTGATTTATTTCGAGACTTATCTAACAATTGAGAAGTTGTCATATGATTGTGAAGCTTAGCTATTTCCTTATTTTTGCTCCACAACTCTGTGTTCACTAATTGTTGTAAATTTTGTGTCTTTACTTGTAATTCTTTCTCTAGTTGATCAATCCTTTGGTTTTTTTCGTGAAGCTCTGTGCTTTTCAGGAATAATTCTCGACAAAGTTTTTCTTTGTTGTCGCTGAAATCAGAATTGCAGAATTCTAGACTTGCTTGCTCGTAAACTTCTTTCAGCTGATTTAATTCCAACATTTTATCGTGAAGTTCTTCTTTCATAGAGTTCTTCTCGTATTCAAGAACTTCTATTTTTTGCTCCTTGGTTTGTAGCTTTTCTTGTAGTTCCTGCGGAGCATAGCAAAATGTCGAAGGTTTATAAGTTTGTTGATTTTTAGTTCTAAATTTAAAACTAAAGATATTCAGAGAAATATATTCTTTAAAGAGTATGTAAAGGACAATATCAATAAACATTTTCCATTTTTATGAATTAAGAAAATAGTTCATCGGAACTGAAAGATTGGATACTTTCTTTATTTAAA
Organism: Synergus umbraculus; assembly: GCA_900474325.1. Taxonomy (NCBI): domain Eukaryota; kingdom Metazoa; phylum Arthropoda; class Insecta; order Hymenoptera; family Cynipidae; genus Synergus; species Synergus umbraculus. The sequence continues at coordinate 17,722 of UCOK01012632.1, forward strand.
TCAAAACAATATCTTTCCTGAATTTTGAATAAGTTCCAAAATCTGAACATTCGGTTTAGAAATGAAAGACCAACCCATGTGAATTGACTATTTTATTAATTGGATTTAAAGGGCAAAAGGAAACTTTGATATTTCCGGATATTAAATAAAAACAAAAGTCAGTATCCGTTCTTCCTTCGAGGAAGCACGTCTGAATACCTCGAGTCAACGTTCTCTCGTGCAGAAAGTTTACGTCAATCTATTTATAATCGACGCGATTTACGTTCAACGTATCATGAAACTCCACGAGCCACAAATTGCTATTCGTGTTGAAAGTTTTTCTTTAGATGACAATCAACAGAAGAAGTGTGTTAACATAATATTGCGTGATTTAATTAATCTTTGTAACTTTGAATTTAAAGGAAATAGAAAAATCCAAAAATATACAGAACTAAAAATTAGAGAATTATTTTTTCTATTTATCTCATCTCAGAGAAGGATTTCTATTTAAAATAAAAAGTTTCTTTAAATTCTAAGAACTAAATACCTCAGACTCGACTTGAATCTGCTTTTCCAGCCGAACTTTCTCAGCCTTTATAGTATCAATTTCGTCTCTTAGGTCGTTTATCTTGCTTTCCATTTCCTCAAATCGTTGCTAAACACACAAAACATAAAATTTCCCCATCAATAAAAGTCAACACACATTTTATTTAGGTGATATTATTTTATTCAGAAAATAAATTAAATTACATGCTTTAATTGTACAAAATGAATGTGAATAAGCAAAAAGTAAAAAAATCTGTGTGAGGAAAAAACAAGAAAAAGTTTAATCAACAGAGAGTTGAAGGTTGAAGACTAGAATTAATTTTTTTATTTTCTTTGGTAATTTTTTTTTTATTTTATCATTATAATCATCTATTAGGCATGTCAGTGAAAATCTGAATTTAAGGAATTGTTTAACTGATAAAGTCTCAACAAATTTGTTTAATTTCTCTCAAAATATTAAAGTTTTTCAATTCTAAAACTCAAAATGCTCAACTTTTCTTATTTAATGAAAACTTACTCTAATTTTTCTGACAACTCTCTTGTGACTAAAACCTCAAATTTCCCAAAGTGATAAGAAAGCGATAATTATTTTTCTATTGTTATGGCTTTCTCTTATTTGCTAAACTATTCATCCAAACATAAAATTCAATGTCCAGCGTTTACATAAATATGTAATAAGAATTAAAAGACTTTTGTAAAAAGAAATACAGAAAATACTCCCTTCAAACTCTACTTCATAGTATTCGGTACCTACCTCCATTCGCATGGATGCACACAAGCAGGAGAACATTGTTTAGCTTTTTTATATAGAACAATAAATAAATAAATAGTAAAAAATATCCAATAACCGGAAAAGTCAGTCGATTTCGAGATGCACGTTAAAACTCAACTACATATTAAAACATTACAATATGCCAGAATAATGACGCGCGGTTTTCTGTTTTCAAAATAAAAATTCCGAGTTTGAATCGTTACTTGTTCATCGCATAATTAAGAAACTAAGTTTTTTCGGGTTTTAACCGTCGTTATTATTTTTGTCGTTCGTCGGAGAACCACACAGTGTTCGCTTACTGGTCGAAATGAATATTCGTGGTGAGACCGGCGACTGCAAGGCGTCGTGACGTCGATCTAACTATTATTAGACAAAGATGCCTTTTCGTGCCCCTATGTCCCGGAATTTGTGCACCATTAACAAGTGTCTATAGTTTTATTTCGCTAGTTTATCAACATTTCAAAGAAATTATGAAAAATTGTATCGTTAAATGTATCTTGAATATCAGATTCACGAATTAAAAGCATCGATCTCAAAAAGAAAGAAACAGAAATTGGTGTTGTTTATTTTCGGAAAGTCTTATCAAAATTAAAGTAGAATGATATTATAGAACTGAAAATTAGATTTTTTATATATTGTGTAAGGATGTGCAAAGCTCTAGAAAAATAATTAATTCAATTTTTAATTTCTAATTTCAATTTTTTCGAAGCAACGATTTAAGCGCTATCCAAAGAAGAGAGAATCATGCAGTGATAATGACGGCGAGAAAGCAGAGAAGAAGTAGAAGTAAAATTCAGTCACTCTGAAATAAAGAGAGAAAAAAAGCTACTTATACTTTTCTGTTACTTTTTTTTCTACTTTTCTAATTTACCGAGTCCACTTGCTCTCGCATGCACTACTTACTAATAATACATTAAAAAAAAAAAAACTTTCCGATGCCTCAATCAGAGTTTACAATTGCAAAAAAAATTCGTTCTGATGCCAAAAATGATTGACAAACGATGAATCATCGAAATTTGTGAGAATGTGAAATATTCACCTGATTGTTGTTGTCTCTCTCGGGATTGTCTGTCATCTCATTACTCAAATTCCTTCGCAGAGAAGAAATATTTTTGCATTTCGAGTTTTCGGATCCTCGAAGCCTTGTGATTTCCAATTCGAGATCGATAATTTTCCTGTCTTTCTTCAACTGTTTGTCCTCCAGATGATGCTGTCTTTCCATGAATCCTTGGATCATTTTCAATGCCTTTTCGTGATCGAATTCAAGTTTCTTTAGCTTCTGATCGGTTGCTTCGGCGGATTGTTGAACATTACAGAGTTTTAGGATCAACTGTTTCTTTGCGGCCTCTTGTCTCTGTAGTTCTCGATCCCTTTCTTCTATCTCCTGAAAGTAAAAATATAATTAACTTTCTGTTTAAAGGAAATAAGATGAAAGACATACTAGAGACATTCTATTCAACAACTTTTATACATAAAAGTAAACAAAATGGTGATTAACTAAAAATCTTTGAAACTTTTTGTACCTTTGATAGAATGTTGAGTTGACTATTGTCCAAATAAGAAGAAGATTGAAGGGGCGACTTCACTTTTGGAGAACGATCTGAATTCATTTCCCAGTCGAATGGACTTTTCGGTGAACTTTGAAGACAACTACTTCTGAGTCCTGATCTTGGAGAATAGGGATCTTCCAGCGAATGAGTTGTTGATGGACTATTTGGTGGCGAACTTCGTTTCGTGTAGCCGTTTTCAAACTGGAAAAGAGATTTGAGTCCATTAATACGTTACTTGCCAGATGAAACTATATTTTTCAAAATAATATTTAAAGGATGAAAATAATTTACCTGAGAAAGAAGGGCTCGGTGTTTATTATTCAGATCCGTAAGAGCATCGTCCCTTGATTTAACAGAAAGTCTCAACTGATCAATTTGCTTCTTCCTTTTTTCTGAAACTGAACTGAGATCCTCGTATGCCCTACATTTATCTTCCAATATTGCTATCTTTTCTTTAATTAGTCTCTCTTTTTCAACGAGTTCATTTTTGTACTGTTGAACGATACTGTCTTTCTTGAAAGCTTGTTCTTCCAATTCTTTAATCTTTTCTCTCAGTTCATCGATATCTTGATCCCTATCTACTGTCATTTTTTCCCTCAGTTCGATTTCAGATTCCAAACGTTCCTTTAACTGATCCCTTTCATTTTCTAATTCCTGGGCCCAGTTACGCTCCTCTTCCAAACTTCCTGTTAACTGCCTCACCTGTTAAAGAGGGAAAGGTAAATTGAAATTCAATTATTTCTATGAAAAAAATGATAAAAGTCACGAGCTTGTGTGTAAGAATAATTTTGTATTCTAGGATTTACCTCGGCATCTAGAGAAGCTACGAGCTCTTCCATCTGATGTAACTTTTCCGTATTTTCTATCGCTTGTTCCGGTGTTATTCCAAAAGATTCTTTATAATATATCGAGGCATCAGACACCTTTTCTCTAAATTCTGCAAGTTCTGAAAATAATTAAGAGTTACAGATAACGAATTGTATTTAATTTTATAGTACTTTTATGTTAAACTAAGAATTTTATTTAGTGCAGGTTGCTATAAATTTCTGATTTATTATTTGATTATTAAAGTGTTCCTTTGTATTTGAGAGTTTTTATAAGGAATCACCAATCTCAAAGCTTTACCTTTTTCGAGATGCGCTATCCTTTCTCTCTCATGTTCCAACGACAGCTGATATTGTGCCTGATTTCTAGAAGAAGCTGCCTTTTGTTCTTCGATCACTTCAAAGGCTGTTGCTGCCTGGCTAAGAAGTTCCTGCTTCTCCACTAATTCTTTCTTGAGCGACTCGATCTCGACCTAAATTTAAAACAATGAATTAGAAGTATTCAATCTAATACTTTCAAATCGTTTTCAGATTTTTCAATCGTCTCAGGGTATCATAAACTCTAAATCATAAATGGAAATTGTTTTTTTTTATTTACTTTTAACTCGATATTCTTCTTTATGGCATCCTCATCAGCAGAGGTGATGCCCATTCTTTCCTCCAAGAAGTAAATTCGGAGCTTGAGGTTAAAATTCTCCTTCTGCAAGGCACAAAGTTTATCCTCGTATTCTTTCATGGTCCTTCCTGATCCTACAACCCCTGTTCCACTCGCAATAATTCCTCCTCCTGTGGAAGAAAGCTTCCGAGGTGTTTTCACATTCGTCCCTACAACAAAAGAAAAAAAGTACATAAATAATTTTGCCAGAAAGGTTCAATTAATACTATCAAGTCAATTCAAAGTTAATTAAAAAATTATAAATAATCCAACTGAGAGAAGAAAGATACGAAATTTATTCTATTCAATTTAGAGGATCTCACAATTCATGATTCCTTTTGTGAAGGGACTCGCCAATTTGCGAGTTCCTGCAAAGTTCAACTACGTCATTTCTGAATGACACTCGAGGCGAAATTTTGAATTTTCTTGTCACTTTTCTAGATTTATTACACTCGTGACTTTTATAAGTCCAGTATTTATTGTTATGACAGGCACTCAGGCCACCACGTTGAGAAGAAAAAAAGATCTTAACATTTACGTTGCGAACTTTGTTGCAGTTGCGAGACAAACGAATTTCCGATAATCGCTGACGTCATCGAATCCAAAAATAATTAACAAATTTTCGGATTCAGATTTTAAGTACAGTAATGTGCAACGATGCCTTCCTCTTTTTTATAACGACCTAGCCCTGATTTCCATAAAATTTTAATGCAAAACAAGGTTGGGTCGTTACAAAACAGAGGAAGGCATCGTTGCATGTTACTGTACTAACTGATCGAACTTTAATTAGAATTTCTTAATTTAAACTTTACAATTACTGTTCCGAGGATAATTTGAAAATCTTCTTGACCTTCTGTCTCTAACTTATCTCTTTTTCTTGAATTATATGTTTGAATTAAAATTCAAATTGTTTATATTCTTATGGATTAAACTGTTGTATTTGTGCAAAAAGTTACGTTGCAACTGAGCAAAATGCATTCAAGAACACTCATTAGTCTCAAAAGTTCTCCGTAACACTTTTGGCTCTTTGCCAAAGCTTTAGAACTTTAGGCTCATTGTTGTGTTTCATTTTTGAAAGATCCTTCATCATTTCTCTTCTCACCTTATAATGCCGTGTCACAAATCTATGCACTTATCCTCGCTTCATGCTCTTTGCCTAAAGCTCTTCAAGAATCGTAAAGATCCTTTTGAAATATGTAGAATCTGCGTCTTGAGTTGTAAAGTTTTATCATGCGGAGTCAAGCTTAAAAAAACTAAATTGTTTAACTAAACTAGAACTCGGAATGACAAAAAGTTGGGAAAAAATTCAACTTTATTGCATTGAAATTTAAAAAAAAAGTAGAGTTTCTTTGAAATTATCTGCACGTGCAGATAACATTAAATTCTCCAAATTTGCATTACATAGGTACAGTGTATTCAATTTTTAAGCTAGAAACTCTAAACTTCTATCAATTCGAAATTTTCCAAAGTAGGATCTTTTCCAAATTATAATTTCGTCACATTTAAATAGATGTTTTCAAGCTTTTATTCTCTTTTAAAAAATATTTATCATAATTTAAGATTTGCCTACCAAACATGACTTCAATTTTAATCGGTCTGTCCTCGAGACTTTCCAGCAAGATTGAAGGGTCGATTCTTGAGCTACCACATCCCATACCACAAAGGTCGTTGAACTTTTCTGAACGTTGGCATTGTTTTTCAAAAATCACAAGCTTGATTCGCGAATACCGATCTCGAAAAGTTTTTCATTATTTCTACTACTGAGTAGTACATACTGTGAGCTGATCAAACTGATGCAGAAAACAACCAACTGAGCCAGAGTTTATATCGCAATAAAGCTCAGTTAAAATTATGTCCTGATGCTATATACCGTGCCTGCACGCGTTCTAGATGATACATATATACGCACTTACTTGAAGGTCATATTTGATTAAGATCAGAATTACATATTGATAAAAGGAATCGTTTCAGAAACTGAATTTTAAAGAAAACAATTAAAAATTAAAATTTATTTTTTCAATTATCACAAAATTTTTAATTTGTAATTCTTCTCTAGAAATAAATATTTACAATTTTCTCTCTAAAACTGAATCAGTCAAATTCCACTGATTTTCAGTGACTCTTTTCTCACGATTTTAATCAGTGAAAGTTCACTGAGAATAAGTCAAAAGTCACTGAAAATTTCAGTCATCTTCACTAAACTACTAAAAATTTCAGTGACTTTTCACTGATTTACAGTCGATTTTTCACTGATTCAAGTTTAGAGAGTTAATTATTTTATGGAACATGTATTATGGAAATTATAAATGATATAATAAAAGATTAAAAATCGAAGGTCGAATTTGATTGAGATAATTTTATAGGTGATTTATTGCTAAATGTACGTAAATACGTTTTACGGGATGCATTTCTCTTGGCATGAAAACCTGCTGGCCGTTCTATATGTGGCTCCAGAAGTGTGTGCCAAAAGACAAAAAAAAAAAAAACCGTCAATAAAGAAGTCACTACTCGATAATGTGATGGACTCGTCAGCTTCTTCCTCGGTCCTTTCTTTGATTTAATAATGAGCCAGCCTTACACGTATAAATAATGATCTATATGTATACTGCTTCGCATTATATACCACTCTTATAAATTCTATGTGCAGTTTTAAAAAAAATTATTATTAACTACCTCTATTAGTAGTTTATATATCTATAATCCCCTTTTTCCTGTTTTCCAGATTTTAAACTACATTTACGATTTGAAAATTTTTCAATTACATACATACAATTTTATAAACTTTTCAGTAGAAATTATTCGATTTTGCAAATACTTTTTCTACAAAGCTAAAATTTTTAAAAAGTGGAACCAGTGATCTAGGATCATGCCTATTATTCCCTTAATCTTTTTTCTATTTCATTTTATAACTTGGAATTACAATCAGAATTGAATTCCTGTTTCTGGGAAAGCATAATAATTTCCAGAATTATATGACTTAGGGTCTGTGGTCATTAAAGTGTAATGAGTCATAGTTTTCACTTGCATCTTATTATAATACGTGCAACCAGTCTACCATGATGATCAGCAAGTGGCGCTGAGTGTTCGAGTTCGTCTGAGCTCCCTGTATTTTTAGATGACACATTTAGGCCAGAACTGGTCGAAGTGTCTTTATTTCAGTTCGGCATCACATACCTGTCCAGTCTTCAAATTTCCATTGCATTCAGAACGTAATTGGCATATATTGAAACTATAATACATGTAAGAGATAACTTTGATAACACAGAAAAAACAAGGACTGAAAGTATTTACAGCTGAAATCAGTTTTTAGGCTGAATTTCAGTTTTAAGTCAGTTTTTAGTCTTGTTTTAAGACTAAGAAGTCTTGTTCTTAGATTTCTTAGTCTTAAAACAAGACTAAAAACTGACTTAAGACTGAAATTCAGCCTAAAAACTGATTTCAGCTGTAAACACTTTCAGTCCTTGTTTTTTCTGTGAAGGTAAACTTGAAAACTGACAAAAGTATTCAATTGCTTATTTTTCATCTTCCTTGTGCAATATAATATCAGAAATATTTTCAAATTTTTCATTTCGATTGAATGATTTTAGACTTTCAGGACATGTAATACTTTACCATATATAAGAGCAAATTAGTTAAACCAATTATACCAATTATATTACTTATTATACCAATAAACCTTTTCGTCTACATGAGACGAAAGTGGTTTATTAACTCTTATTAGCTAAAAATATTTATTATTATGAATGTATAAATGGTTTAACTAATTTGTTCTTATGGCAAAGTATCATCGCATGCCTTTAAGGATTCGTTTGTTCGGCGAGTACCTGCTCTAGATGCCATGTGGTGCCATGGTTATTGTTAAACTCCGAAATGTGCCAAGAAAACAGGCAAACTATAGAACGTTAGGCCATTTTTGGCGCAGAATTCTCGGTAAATCGTAATTGCAAATCGTCGCCAAACTTTCTGTCCTGTAACTAAAAGGCCCCTATTTTTAGAAATATGTAAGTCTGCTCAGGTCTTGGAAATGCATAGAAAATTCAACAACGTACATCCCAAAACCACAAATTAAGATCTTGGCAAGAAGAAGAACATGTAATTTCCTCGATTTATTGTTACATTTATTACTGCGATATCGAAAAATCTAATTAAAATGTTGTACATACATGCAACAAGTAATATGTAACTTAATCCCTTAACTTTTTCAAGATACATATGATATTAAATATTCTTATGCGCGCATTACTATGAAGAGGGGGTAATTAGACTTACAATTTATGTATCAGGATTTTTAATTCCTTTTCCAAGAGAGATAAGATAAAGTGCAAAAGAGAAGAGCGCCAGACTTAAAAGCTGTTCCACGAAGCTCCTCTCTCTGCGGATCTTTTATTCAAATAAACTAGCTCATCGCACTCTGTTCTGCTGCAGATTCTTTGAGTCTGGCGATTCGCTTCATTTTCGATCAAGCAGTGCGAAAAAGAGGAGTAGGAAAGTATAAGAAATCGTCACTTTAGATTCAAGATTTATAAATATAATACATATAAAGCAAACCGAGACAGCAAAAAAGGAAAGGTAAAATCAAATTGCTGATGAGCTGATCCATCACATTTGTGAGTGGCGCCCCTTTTTCTACCCGCTAGATCCATTCATAGTTTTGCACTGCGATTAAATACTTGTTGAGATACTTTTTGAAAAAAGTGTACTGTTTTTAATTTCAATTTTACAAAAGATTTTTAAGAGCCTTAAAAATTTTGCAACACTGGCTCTCTCTTCTATCTCTGAAGTTGAGAAATAATACGTATTTTAGCATATCAGAGGAGCTTTATTGTTAAATGTCTAAAGTCAGGGCTCTTATCTCTCGAGACTGATTGTCGAGATCGCGGAAGTGTCAAATCAGTCACCAAAACGAGATGTCTGAAGCGTCCGAGATGAATTCACCGCACGGTGAAATCCAAATTTACAACTTTACCACACTCGAGTTGTGGTGGTGTCTCTGAACGTTACCAACTTATTTTGTTACACAGTTCATTGCTCTCTTGCCCTGTCTTGATGACTACAATTATTTCCAATGCGACCACAATGATACCAATAACATGCATGGCCATAGCGAGAGGTCATATACTCTGTTATGTATCACGTATAATCGTAGATACATATACTTACCTCGATTCATATTAAACAGGACGGACACGTTATACCGGGTCTACATCGACCCTACATAATTTCCATTTTTTCTCAATCTATCCAATATGTAGTTAGTTTTTATAAATAAATACGTATATTTCAAAGCCTCCTTAAAGTTTAAAAGCCACATAGAATTGATTTTTTTTCAAATTAATTAGATTTTGAATTCCTCGTTTTATGCAAATAGTATCGAAATTAAATATTTTTTCGCTCTGTACGCAGTTTTATATTTGAAAAAAGATTAGCGCTACAGAGCGAAAAAATATTTACCTATAATTTTCGTTGAGTAAAATGCGGAATGGAATTTTGAGCTTAACACTTGGATCCAATGTCCCGGAAGTTAGAACCGCAAACTTAAAATTTCAAAAAAATGAAACTTGTGCTAAATTGTGCTAGGTTTGTGCTCATTTGTGCTGCAAACGATTTTTTGAAAAATTCAAAATTACGGGCACAATTAATGAAAACGTTTTTTTTTTGTAGAACCGCAAGTTATTATTAACTTAAAATCAAAGGTTGTGCTAGATGGATTAAATAACATTGAATTTTGTGCAGCAAAGAAAAATTCTGAAAACAACCATTTTCCAAAAAAAAACTAAAAACCACACAAAACTTTATCTTGGAAAATTAAAACTTGTGCTGAATTGTGCTCGAGAAATGCAAACTATTTTCTCTCTTACAAAATTTCGTAAGACCAACAGTTCTCAAATGAAAAATCAAAATCAAAACTCGAAAATCTCAAAATTGTTAAATGTTGAAAAAATAAAACTTGTGCTGAATTGTGCTCGAGAAATGCAAACTATTTTCTCTCTAGCAAAATTTCGTAAGATCAACAGTTCTCAAATGAAAAATCAAAATCAAAACTCGAAAATCTCAAAATTTTTAAATTTTGAAAAAACAAAACTTGTGCTGAATTGTGCTCGGGAAATGAAAACTATTTTCACTCTTGCAAAATTTTGTAAGACCAACAGTTCTCAAATGAAAACTCAAAATCAAAACTCGAAAATCTCAAAATTGTTAAATTTTGAAAAAACAAAACTGGTGCTGAATTGTGCTCGAGAAATGCAAACTATTTTCTCTCTTGCAAAATTTTGTAAGACCAACAGTTCTCAAATGAAAACTCAAAACCTGAAACTGAAAAAAACCTGCATGTCTAAAAAATTATCAAATGTTGAAAAATCAAAACTTGTGCTGAATTGTGCTCGAGAAATGCAAACTATTTTCTCTCTTGCAAAATTTTGTAAGACCAACAGTTCTCA
>UCOK01012633.1:0-16865 GCA_900474325.1 Synergus umbraculus
TATATATATATATATATATATATATATTGTATATCAGTGCTTTCAACCCAATCCATTTCCACTACTTATCTATTTTAAACTTAATCTTCCTTCCACTAATTTTTAATTCACATATTCGAATTAAACCCACGCTCGGATATCAATGATGTGATTTTAGGGAATTATAAAGAAATTGAAAGGATTTTAAAGAAACTTTAATAAATTTCTAAAAATTGAAAGGAGTTCTATATGATATCAAAGAATTTAAAGAGATATTGGAAAAACTTAAAAGGATTTCAGAAGCTTTCGAGTAATTTAAATATGGTGTCAAAATCAGTTATAATAATGCGAGCCGAAGGCCTGAGATTCTGATTTATAAAGAAGGAGCAGGTTGAGTGCAGAAATAAAAACTGTGGTAAGAAATGTGACGTCGATATTGTTTCACAAGAATGGGATGAAAATCTTTCGAAATGAGCGAGAGTTATAAAAGTTTGGGTTATTTAATTTTGAGAAGAGATCGGTCAGAGAAGTTTCACTGAGGTAGCAGAAGAGGATAAGGATAAGGATGACTCACTTTTGGTGTGTCGACGTGTTTAATGAAAAGCATGCACAGTTTATCGATGTGATGTGAGTTTGTTTGACTAGACGGCGCAGGCGCGGGCGCGGATCTGCTAACTATGGCAGCGAGCCTCCTGCAAGTCCAATGCTACATCAGTCGAGACCCGTTTTCACCATTCGTCTTCTAAGGATGCACATGTGTTAATTGTCCGCTTATATTTATGGCTTTGCGCCAATTATTTGCGTAAACGCAACAGATCATTGCCTTTTACCGTAGTGCATACCCAGTGGGCAAAAATACATTGACATCCTGAGGACGTCCTAATAACATCCTTAGAACGTCCATGTCAGTTCAAATAACATCCAAAAGATGACTCATGTGATAAAGACGTCTTTTGGACGTGAGACGTCATTAGGATATCAATTGGACTGACATGGACGTCCTAAGGATGTCTTTAGGACATCATCATGATTAGAATGTTTTTGCCCACTCGGTAACTCTGGGCGTAACTTATATACTTGCTGATATGTTCATCGGTGTGAGTCCCAATTTTAAGGCATTTTTAGAATATAACAGCGAAAACATCAAGATTATAATGATTATCGTCATCATTATTATTATAATTATCTACATCATCATCATTATCATTACAGTTTGATTTTGTATTTATATATCCCGGAAGGGGATGAGGATGGTTCGTTTAGGGTGGAATCGAGTTATTATTATTAGTAGATACAATAGTATATTATGCATCAAGGGATACATACAGGCGTTTTTTGTCGAGCGTGACGTATCAGAACGAGTCGTAGCTCGAGGGCGCCGAAGGCGCCCCGAGAGCGAAGACAAGTTCTGCATACGTTGCGCTCGACAAAAAACGCCTGTATCCCAAGTTGCATACGATATTTTCTTCAAAAAGTGCACGAAACCACGTGTTTGAGAGCGTGTAAAGCGAGCTGAAAGTTGCTGTTTCCAGAGGTTAGAATAGCGCGACTACAAGATTCTCCGCCAGAGGCAGTACTGTCGCGAGTTTTTTTACCTCCAGCTGGAGTTTTTCTCCCTGGTAGGAGTTTTTTTCCCAGTTTATTTCACTGCTCTGGAAACAGCAACTTTCAGCTCGCTTCACCCAAATCGATCCTCCTTCTTTCTTGAGATCCCGTTAAATGATTTGAAATCTCTTGAAAATTTTTAAATTCTTTCAAATTCAGTGAAATCCATATTACTCTCGAAATTTCATAAAATCAGTGAAAACTCCTTGTAATCCAAAAAAAGACATAAAGTTTCTTTTTAATCCTTCGTAATCTTTTTAAACTTACAGAATTACTCTTATATTCTTTTCAATAGTTAAAAATCCTTCAAAATCTTTACAAATGCCTTATTGAAATTCCCTTAAAAATGCCTTAAAACCCTTTTTAATCCTACATTTAAAACGCATTGAAATATGCAAAATCTTTTTATTAAACACTCTGTGAGTGTCATTAAATCTTGAGTCGAAATTTGATACTATTGTGTGACGCTCCTTATACTTCCATTTTCCGCTCAAGAAACATCAAAGTAGGGGATAATATTTACGCTACAAACATTACTACGCATGTGTCATGCAAAACATCTGATTGGTTGCGTTTGGCGCGCTTTTTCAAATATAAAATATTTAAAAATATATAAACTATAAATATGAGTATTATATAAATATAAATATATTTTTTATTGTATATTTATATACATTTGAAACATGTAAATAAATAATAATATAATATAATTAATAATAAGTATTATAATTAAATATTTCGTGATCGCATAAAAATGCATAATTTTGAATTGAAAAAAATTCAAAAATCTTAATACTACCTACACTTTTTTTAGCAAAGCAACTACATATTTTACTTAAGGTATTTTGGCATATTAAATTGCATATTGAATTACAACAAATGCAGTTAAAACGGTAAAGGCGGGGATATGATTTATTTTATTATCGCGTAAGGTACATCTATAATATTTTTCGCTACTTTTGGCTTTCATGTGAAAATAATATCGCAATAAAGTTGGAGCTCAAGAGTGAAACGGTACAAAGAATGAAAAATATTGAATCGTTACAGCGAATTGAAAAGTGTCCAAAAGAGAAGGAAAAGGATTAATTTCTGAAATGGGACGATCCGATTCACGCGATACGATTCGAGGAAGGAGGAAAGGTTTCGCCTGAACTCGACAGATATTGCGTGAGGTTTACAAAGTGCAGAACGATATGGTTCGATGAACTCTCTTTTTTCTTTCCCCTTTTTTTTATCCTTTTCTTGATCCAGTCATTTGATGTTCGACTAAGTAAAGAGTCTTGCAAACAACCAGACTTCCTGTGTTGTACACTAAGTTTTCGTTTAATTGTTTTCGCTGCTGAAATTTGTTTGACCTGTTACGTCTCAATTAAGGATATTAAAATTGAAAAATGTGAATATTACGGGGATTATAAACGCCATTTCAAATAAAAGAATTTTAAAATGCTTTCAGAGATTCCAGAATGCAGAATAATTCAGAATTTTTAATTTTTGAAACATAAAAAGTTGATATTCCTTATTTAATTTCAAGAATCTCAATAAGTTTTATAAAATTTCTTGAAATCCCTTTAATATCCTACAAAATCTGGTAAAATTCCTTTAAATTTCGTAAAATGACTTCATATTTTTTCATATTTCTTAAAATTCCACAAAATAGCTTTATATTCCGTAAAATTACTTAAAAAATTTAAAATACTTTAAAAGTCCTTAAAACTAATAAAGAATCCTGTGAAATCTCATTGAAACTCTTCAAGTTACCTTAGAATTCCTTAAGATTATTCAATATCCTAAAAAATATTATAAAATCCCTTAAAATTGCTTAAAATTACACAAAATATCATAAAATTCTTTTAAATTATTCAAAATCCCACGAAATCTCATTACATATCTGAAAATTCCTGAAAACGACATTTCGTAAAATCCCTTGATTCCCTTTAAAGTCCTTGAAATTACATAATATCCAAAAAACCAATCAGGTTTTTGACGATATTTCCGAGATATATTGTAACATCCATTTTTTTTAGTTAGGAAAAAGATGCCATCTTGATAGTCTGAATTTAAGACCCTCTATTCTAAAATTATCTTTATCAAAACTTTGGATCCCGCAAACAACGAAATTATTCTGCTAACTCACGTAGGTAATTACCTCGACATCTTTAAGTTCTTCAAAGAAAAACATATCCATCTAGACAATTTAAAGCCGCTGAATCTTGGAACCTGAATCTTGATGTGACTGACAGTAATTCGTCCGCATTCAAAACTATTAACTTCTATAAAAACCCAAGTAACGTGTCCCCGAGTTGCCATTTCGCTCGAAATGACATGAGTATCGTTTTTTGTTTGCTTTGTGGAAAAAAGAGAGGATGTCGCACGTTCTCTGAGGTCGATTAACCTCTTATACGGGTTCGATGTCCACTAAAATTGCGATAAATGATTCCAACGCAACGTGGGATATAGACAACTTCCAACTTCGAATTTCTATGTATCACCGATTATGCAATTTAACATTTTAGCGATTTAAAATTCAAGTCATTTGTATGAAAAATAATTTATAATTGATGATTTTTGTTTGAGGAATTGCAAAATATTACAAAGATTTCTCACAGGGATTTTATAGAATTAAAAAAAAAATCTTCATGATATTTTTTTTGAGTAATTTTATGGAATTTTTAGGGATTGTAAGGAATTCTAAGAAATTCAAAGAGTTTAAGGAGTTTCATCCCATTTTTTGGAAGATTGTAAATGAATTTAAGAAATTATATGGGATTTCAAAGAATTTCAACAAATTTTGAAAGGTGGAAGAAATTTGAAAATATTTCAAGGTATTTTTAAGAGTTGTAAAGAATATAATTCAAAATATTTGAGATAATTTTCAAACAATTTTAAGGATTCTAAAAAGTTTCTAAGGTTTGAATAGGAGAAATTGCAAAGTAATTTCACCGTGATATTTTAAGTAATTTTATGGAATTTTGAGGGATTGTAGAGGATTTCAAGGGATTTTAAGGACTTATAAGAGAATTTCAAAGAGTTTAAGGAGCTTTAGGAGATTTTGCACGATTTCAACCCATTTTTGGAAAATTTTAAAGGAATTTAAGAAATTTTTAAAGGTGGAAGAAATTGGAAAATATTTCAAGGTATTTTATTGCGTTTAAGTTTCATATTTTAAATAATTTCAAGGAATTTCAAGGGATTTTTAAAAGAGTTGAAAAGAGTTTTCCATAGATTTTTTTGAGAGACTTCACAAAATTTCAAAAACGAAATTTAATGAATGTAAAGTGATTTCAAGATATTTCAAGAGATTTTAATGACCTTCAAGGAATTTTTATATATATTTTAAATATTTTTAAAACATTTACAGAAGATTAACAATTTTTTAAAGAATTCCAAGTAATTTTAAGGGATTTTAAGGGATTTCATTTGATTTACTCCATATAATAAATTCCTTAAAATTTCTTGAAATCACTTAAAATGTTTTGAATTATTTTGAAAAGTTTTTAACTCTCTTGAATTCTTTTGAAATCCATTGAAATTTCTTACAATCACTTATCACTGAAATCTTGTGAAATAAATAGAAATTTCTAAAAATCTCTGGAACATTCTTTTGATAAATCTGTCAAACTTTTATAAAATCCCTTGAAATCTTGTGAATACTCTTGAAAATCCTTAAACTGTGTGAATTCTTTTAAAAATCCTGTGTCGTTTATAAAGATATATCTTGAAATTCCTTAATATGAAAAATAACTTAAAAACTCTATAAAATCCATTGAAATTTCTTAAAAACTCGGGCAACGCCAAGAATTCACTAAAATGAAATAAAATCTTTCAGAATCCTTTAACGATTTTTTAAATCTCTTAAAGTTTTTTTTATCCTAGTTCTTAAAATTCCTTAGAACTCTTTTTAAAATCCCTTTTTAAATCCCTTAAAATCTTTTAAAATCTTTTAAAATCTTTAAAAAACTTTCAAAATCCCTTGAAATCTCTTAAAATCCCGAGAAGCACCAGGCAAATTTAGGAATTTTTTTTTACATTCTTAATCTAGTAATTGTAAAAAAAATGAAATAAAAAACCTTCGTCAGACTAGACGTCTGAAACTTCAACCCAATATAGAATTTAAGGATTTTCAAGAAATCCTACAAGATGTCACGTTATTTTGAATGAATTAAAAAAATTTAAGGGATTTTATTTAATTTAATTAAATAACTTCAAAGACTTTAAGAATGTTTAAAAGAAAAATGTCAAGATATTATATTAATAGTCTTTTGCTTTGAGGCAAAAACAGAGTTACAGAGGTTGTCGTACGTTTCTGAGGTCGATTAACCTCTCTCAGGTTCGATGTCCACTGTGATCATAATATATAACACGTGTTTCATACACTTATGCATATTTCGAGGATACAGCTTGTTCCTAATGATATAGTGGGTGGAAGTGGGGTTTGAAGGGAGGAAGCATTCAGCGCTGAGTTTTCAGCGTTCAGCGTCCCTCACCCGTTCGTTGACAAATCCGCACGCTGGCCAAAGTCAGGAATGAGTCACTGCCGGTCATTGCATTGCCGGTTCTTCGACCGCACGCGATTTTTCTGACTCGCACTGATAAGGATGTCAGGTGAAATTTATGAAAGTCATTATTTTTTATCTAAATTAGCAGACTGAATAGGATTGAACTGATATGTCCTGCTTTTTAATCCGGCCTAACTGGTTTCCTCTTTTGCAAATTGTAATAGTCAGCTTCAATCAACTCTAAATCTAACTGACTGAATTAGTAACTCCTTTAAGTTGGCTTATAACATTCTAAGATAAACCGATTAAAATTGTAAAAACATAGCGACAGTATTCCTTCACTTCCAACCTCGTTTTCCAAGAACCTTTTTTCTAAACCCATTTTTATTCCTACATAGCAGTTTTCCAATCTTTTTTCCAGTCTTCTTTTCCAACATTTTATCAAACCCCTTTTCCATCTACTTTTTTTTATACCGTTTAAACCTCCATTTTCAATCTCCTTCCCAAGAACTTTTTTTACAAACCACTTTTCAATATAGTTTTTACAACCCTTTTTTCAACCCTCTTTTCTACATTATACTTTCACAAAAAATTTTATAAAACCTCTTTTCCACCCAATGAAAATCAAATTAAACACCTTGTAATTTTGGAAATCGTTCGAATGCTTTCAAATTTTTATAAACTATTTCAAATCTCATGAAATTTAATTTTTTTGACATCCCTTCAGCTTGTCATCCCAGAACAATATGAAATTTCTTTGCAATTCTTCCTACTAAAACCTTAGACATTTTTTAGAATCCTTAGAATTTTTTGGAAATTACCTTAAATCTTTGGAATTATCTTCTTTGCAACTCTTGAAAATATCATTGGGTTGAAGTTTCAGACGTTTAGTCTGACGAAAATTTGTATTCTATTTTTTTGTTCTGCATTTTTTGGATTAAAAATATGCAGTGGGCATAAATTCCCCAAGACGTTTTTAGGTCGTCCTAAAAACGTCATAAATAAGGCCAAATAACGTTATAAAAACATACAATGTTCCAAAGACATTTTTAGGACATTTTTGGAACATTGGACGTTTTTAGGAAGTTTTTTAGCCTGACTTAGGACGTTTTTATGGACGTTCTAAAAACATTCTTTCAATTTCGTGCCCACTGGGTACCCAGTAGGCACGAAATTTAAAGACGTTTTTAGGACGTAAAGTTCAAAAGACGTTTTTAGAACATCCAAAAAAACGTCCTAAGTCAGACTAAAGAACTTCCTAAAAACGTCCTAAAAACGTCTTTGGAACATTGTATGTTTTTAAAACGTTATTTGGCTTGACTTAGGACGTTTTTAGGACGTCCTAAAAACCTCTTGGTGTATTCGTGCCCACAGGATATTTATAAAATATCCTGAAATATTTTGAAATTCCTTAAAATTTTTTTTAATTTTTTGAACTCCTTAAAAATATTCTGAAGTTCCTTAAAATCTCTCGAAATTCCGAAAAATTACTTACATTCTCTTGAAATCATTAAAGTTCCTATAAAATCTCTTTAAATTCCATAAAATTTATTAAAATTACTCTTTATGTTTTGAAATCTTGTAAAATATCTTTAAAATTTCTTCACATCTTTTGATTTCTTTAGAAAAACCTTAAATTCCTTGAAAATCTATTGAAATCCCCTAAAATTCTTTAAAATTACTTGAAATTTCATAAAAACTCTTCATTTTTTTTTAAATTATTAAAAATCTCGTAACTTCCTTCAAAATCTTGAAAATTCTGAAACTCCTTCGAATTTTTTTTGAATCCCTTGAAATATCTGCAAATCACTTGAAATCTCCTAAAATCTTTAAAATCGGTTCAATAGAATATTTTTAATTATCCAGGCCAACGGAAAAAACGTGTTGTTGAGAAAAACGTGTTTAAGATTGAGTGTTCAGATACAATAAGGATACATAAAATTTTCTCATGAGAAAACTAAGTCCCCTGGAAGCTCGCATTTCGTCAGTTTCCTTTCCCGAATGTTATTCTCTGATTAAAATGGCCAGTTACCCTACGTGTGGAATTTTGATGTCTTGAAATAACATTTTATGATTTGGGCTTCCTGATACTTTTATAAAAAAATATCTAGACCTATGTTTGTTTATTTTTCTTGAGATTTGAGATTTGATAAGTGACGCGAGTTGTGCGAGTAAATAAAGATGTTCAAAGG
Organism: Synergus umbraculus; assembly: GCA_900474325.1. Lineage (NCBI taxonomy): Eukaryota > Metazoa > Arthropoda > Insecta > Hymenoptera > Cynipidae > Synergus > Synergus umbraculus. Next base: position 8,273 of record UCOK01012633.1, read on the forward strand.
AGAGTCACAATTGAATAGGGTTCTCGGCTTCGACGGGGAGCAATGTCGGATTAAATCGGTCGCGAACTTCTTAAAACCCTTTCAGTCGAGATACAAAGGTTCTGAACTAAAAGCACCGAGGAGGGTGTAGTTTACCCAAACCTCTGTCAGTCACCCCGAAAAAAGTTTTTTATCCAAACTTATCCGAGCGGAATGGATTCATTCAGGGTTCTTGGTATTGTAAACTGCGCACCGATGATGATTTGAGCTTGTAAAATGCATGAAATCGTGAACACTTCCTTGCGAGCGAATCCACCTCTTGCTTTCCAGTTAAGGAAACTTGTATTCGGGGTGAAAGACCCATTTTTTATACAGATTTTCGATCCTTTATACTCTTACAATATGCAAGAGAATTATCGAGGACCTTTTTAAATTGCAGCGTTATCATATTTGTAAGAATTATTTTTTCTTATTTTTTTTTTTTAAGAAATATGAAGTTGGAAGTTAGCCATTGTGTTGAAGTTTCAGACGTCTAGTCTGACGGATATTTTTATTTCATTTTTTTTGTTGCATTTATTGGATTAAGATATCAAAAAAAATTCCCAAAATGATTTTATTGTTATTTATTTACTAGTAGAAATTTACTCGGTTTTTAAGAAATTTTAAGGGATTTTATAGAGAGATTTTAAGTGATTTCGGAGAATTTCAAGATATCTTAATGAACTTCAAAGGATTTTTAAAAGAATTCAAAACAGTTTAAGGATTTTCAAGAGATTTCACAAGATTTCAAGGGATTTTCATAAGGGATTTTTATATTTATCAAAATGCCGTTTCAGAGATTTTTAGAAATTTCTACATATAGCTAGATTTCACAAGATTTCAGTGATAAGTGATTGTAAGGAATTTCAATGGATTTTAAAAAGAATTCAAAACAATTTAAGTAATTTTAAGACATTTTAAGAAATTTATTCTACACTCAGAAAAATTATCTTTGAATTAAATAAAATTTATTTGATTCAAAGATATTTTTTTGATTCAAAAAAATTTTCTTTTTAATTCAAAGAAAAAATATCTTTGAATCAAATAAGTTTTATCTAATTCAAAGATATTTTTTCTTTGGCTCTGTAGAAAATATATACGTTTATTTGATTTAAAAAAACTTTTTTTCTGGGTAATAATGTGGAGTAAATTTAATTCAATCCGTTAAAATTACTGGAAATTCTTTAAAAACTTTAAAATCTTTTGTAAATATCTTGAAATATTTTTAAATCTCTTGAAATATATTCAAATCTCTTAAAATCCCTTAAAATTCCTTAAAATCCATTGATATCTAACTCTTTTCAGTTTTTTTAAAAATCTCTTTAAATTCCTAAAATCAATGAAAATATTTTGCAATTCTTTAAAGTCTCTTTAAAATTTCTGTAAAATGGGTTTGTAAAAAGTGTTCTTGGAGAACGAGGTTGGACATAGAAGTAAAAAGGATGGTAAAACTATGTAGAAGAGGAATTTGATAAAACTGTTCAACAAAGTAGGAGGAAAAGGTGTTTAGAAAAGGCGGTTGGAAAACGGGTGTTTGGAAAACGAGTTAGAAAAAGTTGTTTCTAAAGGGTATTTGGAAAACTAGATGGAAAATATGTTTTATAAAACGGTTAGCAAAAGTATTTGGAAAATGGGTTGAGAAAACGAGGTTGTTAATGAAAGTTGGAAAATATTTTTTGGAACATATTTTCCAATGTCTATTTTCTATGTCTATAGAATTGCCTCGGAATGGGTTTAATAAAAATTTTGGGAAAAATAGCTAGGTAGAAAAGGCGATTGGAAAAAGAATTGAAAAAATTATTTGGAGAAGGGGTTTGAGAAGGGCGATCTTGGAAAACGAGGTAAAAAGTTCGTTGTTCAAAAAGGTGTCAAATTCCCAAAATTGGGCGAGGAAATTGTGAACTGAGTGAGCAAATTCAAAGATATAAAGAAAAAATTATCGGCATTTAATTTTTTTTTATGATTTATGAGATTAATTCGCATCTTTAGGGAAAAGATCTTAATTAATTAGAATCAGGAGGCACTCAATTTAAAATGAAGTTTTTTTCGATCAGATCAATACTCAACTCGCTTCCTTTCACAAAACTTTTTATCTTATTATCTATTTTTCTCTTCAATCACGAGGAGCCTTTTTAGTATAAAATACTCTTGCATTAGACTTTTACACGGTCGAGTACGTCCTTCGACTCTCGTGATCGTGATCTTGAGCTCAACGGCTAATTACGTGCTGTAAATCCGATCGAGAGAAGAGAACGTGAGGAGGGGGAGTGAAAGAGAGGAGGAAGGGGGGAGGGGCTATTGTATGAGTCTGCAAGGTCGAGTAGCAATCACCATTCTACAATCTAGTTTTATCCAATGGAAAATTGTTTTAACCTTTGTAAATTCATCAAACTCATAAAAATGATTGATGGGAATATAAAAAGATGTGATAAAACCAAGGAATAATGAACAAAAAGAAAATGAATAAAATTCGAGATATTTTTATTTATTTACTTATTTATAGTATTCATATGGTTGGAAAATGTTTGAAAAATAGAGATGTCTTGGAATGGAATTGACGATTGCAGTTGAAGACACGATATGCGTGTTTTTGAGTATACCAAGTTGGAATAGTCTCGTAAAATATCCATAGCAGAGGCGAAAAGATCGATGAAGGTAAGCAGACAGACGAAGCGAGGCCAGAGACCGTGTTCTCTTGTTTTCAGGTAAAAGCATCATCGCCGATGCTCCCTGAACCGAATCGCAGTATCTTATTTTCTCCCTTTCTCAGTACCTTTATTCCATCCTTCCATTCTCTCCCTCTTTTTTTTCGAACCGTAAATTCACACTAGTTTATGAGGGCCACTGTTACTAGTGTCCAAAAGATGCTATTAGAGCCCCCCTCTTTCTAGAAGAAGTCACTAACTTGATGAGTTCAGAAAATGAAGACCAAAAAAAGTCCCTACCTTTTTCCACCTAGTTTTTTCATACATTTTTTCAAACCCAATTTTACAACATTGATTTCCAAATAACATTTTCTTAATGTTTCTCTCTACTGCTTTTTCTAAAGACATTTTCCACCTAATTTTCCTGATTATTTTATCAAATCTCCTTTCCACCTACTTTTCAAAATTACTTTTCGTAATATCTTTCTACAATCTCTTTACACTTTGTTTTTTAAACCCCTTTCCGACCTCTAGTTTTCCAAAAACCACTTTTCCAACCTCCCTTTTCAACCTAGTTATCCAATCTTTTCCATCTCCATTTTCAAACTTCTTTTCCACCTGGTTTTTTCAATTCCTTTTTCACCTAGTTTTCCGACCCTATTTTACCTATTGTAGTTTTCCGAACCCTTTTTTAAAAAAACTTTTTACAGCCTCTTTTCATACTTAATTTTTGAAACCCCCTTTCCACCTAGTTTTTCCATCCCTTTTTTAAACTACATTTCCAACCTCCTTTTCCAAGAACTCATTTTATAAAACCCTTTCTCACCTAAGTTTTCCAAACTCATTTTCCATTTAATTCCTATTCTTTTTTCGAACCTTTCTTTCCAAACTAATTTTCCGACCTCTTTTTCTAAACAAATTTTTTTCAAACTCCTTATTTTCCATGTATCTTTTCCTCCCCCTTTACCAACCCCTCTTTAAGAACCCCCATTTACAACCACTTTTTCCAATCTAGTTTTAAAAAAAACTCCCTTTTCAATCTAGTTATCCCATCTTTTCCATCTCCATTTCCAAACTTCTTTTCCACCTAGTTTTTTCAATTCCTTTTTCCAAATCCCGTTTTTACCTAGTTTTCCGACCCTATTTTACCTATTGTAGTTTTCCGAACCCTTTTTTAAAAAAACTTTTTACAGCCTCTTTTCATACTTAATTTTTGAAACCCCCTTTCCACCTAGTTTTTCCATCCCTTTTTTAAACTACATTTCCAACCTCCTTTTCCAAGAACTCATTTTATAAAACCCTTTCTCACCTAAGTTTTCCAAACTCATTTTCCATTTAATTCCTATTCTTTTTTCGAACCTTTCTTTCCAAACTAATTTTCCGACCTCTTTTTCTAAACAAATTTTTTTCAAACTCCTTATTTTCCATGTATCTTTTCCTCCCCCTTTACCAACCCCTCTTTAAGAACCCCCATTTACAACCACTTTTTCCAATCTAGTTTTAAAAAAAACTCCCTTTTCAATCTAGTTATCCCATCTTTTCCATCTCCATTTCCAAACTTCTTTTCCACCTAGTTTTTTCAATTCCTTTTTCCAAATCCCGTTTTTACCTAGTTTTCCGACCCTATTTTACCTATTGTAGTTTTCCGAACCCTTTTTTAAAAAAACTTTTTACAGCCTCTTTTCATACTTAATTTTTGAAACCCCCTTTCCACCTAGTTTTTCCATCCCTTTTTTAAACTACATTTCCAACCTCCTTTTCCAAGAACTCATTTTATAAAACCCTTTCTCACCTAAGTTTTCCAAACTCATTTTCCATTTAATTCCTATTCTTTTTTCGAACCTTTCTTTCCAAACTAATTTTCCGACCTCTTTTTCTAAACAAATTTTTTTCAAACTCCTTATTTTCCATGTATCTTTTCCTCCCCCTTTACCAACCCCTCTTTAAGAACCCCCATTTACAACCACTTTTTCCAATCTAGTTTTAAAAAAAACTCCCTTTTCAATCTAGTTATCCCATCTTTTCCATCTCCATTTCCAAACTTCTTTTCCACCTAGTTTTTTCAATTCCTTTTTCCAAATCCCGTTTTTACCTAGTTTTCCGACCCTATTTTACCTATTGTAGTTTTCCGAACCCTTTTTTAAAAAAACTTTTTACAGCCTCTTTTCATACTTAATTTTTGAAACCCCCTTTCCACCTAGTTTTTCCACCCCTTTTTAAACTCAACTTCCAACCTCGTTCTCCAAGAACTCTTTTTGTAAAACCCTTTCTCACCTAAGTTTTCCAAACACATTTTCCATTTAGTTCCTACCACTTTTTCAAACCTCTCTTTCCAATCTAATTTTCCGACCTTATTTTCTAAACAAATTTTTTTCAAACCCTTTATTTTCCATTTACCTTTTCCTCTCCCTCTTTATCAACCCCCATTTTTACCTTTTTCACTCTAGTTTTTAAAAAAACTCTTTACAGACTTTTTTCATACCTAATTTTCGAAACCCCCTTTCCACCTAGTTTTTCCACCCCCTTTTTAAAGTAACTTCCAATCTCGTTCTCCAAGAACTCTTTTTACAAAACCCTTTCTCACCTATTTTTTCCAAAACTATTTATGAAACTTCTTGCCGCACTTAATTTTTCAAACCCATTTTTCATTTAGTTCTTACCCCTTTTTCGAACCCCTCTTTCCAATCTATTGTTCCGACCTCATTTACTAAACAAATTTTTTTTAAACTCCTTATTTTCCATCTACCTTTTCCTCCCCCTTTACCAACCCCCATTTTCAACCACCTTTTCCAATCTAGTTTTTAAAAAAACTTTTTCCAACATCATTTTCCAATCTTATAAGAGGAGTGGGAAAATAAGTTAAAAAAGGTTTGGAAAATGAAGTGTTTGTGGAAAGTTATTTGGAAATCTATGCGGAAAAAGTGTTTATAAAAAGTGTTCTTGGAGAACGAGATTGAAAATAGAATATGGAGAATGGGATGGGAACAATAAGACCAAAAAAAGGTTTTGAAATCGAGGTGTGGAAGAAGGTTGTGTTTCGAAAATTGTTTTGGAAAATGGATTTGATAAAAATTGAATGTCTTCCAATTTGAAGGCAGGGGAATAGTTTCAACAAGAATACTGTAAAAACTTTTAATTAAAATATAAAAATAAAGTGGTTTTGGCGAAGAGAAAGGGAGAGGTGAAAAAGTTGGATACAGTTTTTCTGTTATTTTGTTAGGTGCGCGCCCTTCCTTAGCCCTCTTTACGATCTCATTTCGACGAAAGCGTTCTTTCCTCAAAGGCTTTTATTACCCAAAAGTATTGCGAGTACTTAAGGAAACGTAGCATTCGAAGTAAAAGTGCTCCCTCTCTAATTGACCCATTTTTGTTTAATGAGCTGGAGTCAGCAAATTGTTTACTGTTTTTCTGTAGGTTTTACATTTCAGCTATATTTCCTAGCTGTTAATATTGCCAATTGCAAGACCTCCACATAATAAAACGTATATCTCTTTTATTTCGAGAGTATATTGCATTATAGTACTTTATTTTAACGAATTCAATAGTTTGGAAACTGTTTCATTCTTTTTGTCAAAGTTTGATGTTTGTAAGAGGTCAAAAATATTTGTAGAATATTTTAAACTTTCTGCAATGAATATTTAAGATAATTAGTATTTTTTGGGAATTCTATGCATCTCTTTGGGTAAATCTTAATTAAATAAAAATAATTTAAAATAAATGTAAATTGATGTTAAAAATAACAAACTTGTTTGTTGCGTGCATTCGCCAGCTTTAATTTTCTCACTTAAAAGTGAGAGAACCCGAGGCCAGTATTTTTTTAAGATGAAATAAGTGATGTCGTCTATCTCATGAGTCTGTATGAAGCTGGTGCATGACCCTGAAACAAGTAGTTGGTCGAGGCAAGAACGAGGGTAATTATATCGTTACTGTCATCAAGACATCAGCACTTCTTGCAACTTAGTTGGTTTTTGGTTGATCCTTTGATAGATCGATTGTACAGTTGCTTGCAGGTGTTCCGTCAGTCCTTAGTTTCCCAATCAAGTACCAGCGAAACAAATATTGATTTTTGTCTTTTTGATTTATTGGATTACAAAAGAAAGTTAAAAAAATGGCGAGGAATAAAGTGTTTTTAAAACGTGGTTGAAAAGGGAGTTTGATAAATGGGGTGGGATTTGATAAAACATTTGGGAAAATTAGGTAGAAAATGAGATTGGAAAAGGATTAAAAAAATTATCTGATAAAAGGATATGGAAAAAAGATTCTTGGATTCAACTTGGTATATAACTATGCAAAATAAATTTATCTGAATCCTTTCCCAGTGGACAAAAAATTGAAAGAAGTTTTTAGAACGTCCTAAAAACGTCCAATGTTCCAAATACGTCCTAAAAACGTCTTTGGAACATTGGACGTTGGAACATTTCAGAAATGTGTTAAAAAAAACTTTTTTTAGAAATTGCAGCAGGATTTTGTCACCACGGCAAAACTTTCTCTTTGTGGAAGCAAAATTCCAAAAATATATGAAAAAGATAAGCAAATTTCTTCAAATTCCTTCTCTCCGGAAAGAACAAAGAAAGTAAGTGTCATTTCGGGGACGAACGGTGACTTGAAACCCTTTGTTTTAAATAGAGACCAAAGTGAATGAAATTTGAAAGATTTTGATGTAGGTGGTGATTTTTCACTAATAGCGGATAAAGTGCTGATAATGCTTGATTCCTGTGAGTCAGATCTGGCGACAGTAGAGACGAGTTGGAAGACGGGAAGACGGAAAGACGGGTTAAACGGTGTCAACGATGGTATTTAACAACATATACGATATATACGGTCCAGTCAACTTTCGAGTCGTGTCAAGGGCCTCGCTCGTTATACCAGTTTACGAGCATTGTCGGCCCTCAAATGTACTCGCGCATTATGCAATTGATGACTTTGCGGCCAATGAAAATCGTAAAAAAGACGCATTAACTGAATTTCATTGACTCTTTTACTACCTACGTTTTAACAAGTCATTCAGTGCGAGTTTGTAATATTACATCTATTTTACTGAAACAAATGTAATCGGTCTGTTGGGGGTTTAGTCTTTAAATGGAATGCTTTTAAATTGAGTACGTTGAACTCTTAAGTGTACCCAAATTCAGTCTAATCAAATTGGAACACTTTCTTGGAAAAATACAAGTGTTTTTAATTTTATAAAGAGCGTTCATGTCTGAAGGATATCCAATTCTCTAAATGCCTTTTCTGTTCAAATTATTATTGTACTTCTCGCCTTGTTTTCGGAATTGTAAATGTAGTATCGTCTCTTACTACTCGCGCCGCCACAATTCAGAGCTAAAATAAAAAACTGGGACGAATTCTTATTTATCTCAATCGTTTTTTTGTGCTCGAGTCAAGGTCGAATTTATAAAAATATGGGAAATTCAAAGAAATCAAAGCGACAAGATCGTGGTAGCAGGAGTAGATCGAAGAAGAATAAGGAACTCCACAGAAAAAACGAAGGATAAAGTTTACATCGATTTCAGGGTAAAGATTCGCTGCAACAAAAATTAACCTTGTCGAATAAACTTTACACTAAAAGAAGATAATTTTGTGTTTTTAAACTGTCTCGAGATGAATTTTCAGTGAAAAAGCGTTGTCTGCTATGCGGTTGACAACAGTGAGAAAAATAACAAAGTATGGATAAAGTGGGTCGGAATATCAGGACATAAAATTTTAAAAAGCGTTGTACCTACTTCAATTTCATTAAAAAAATAATTTTACTTAACTCGGACTAATAAAAACACATTTTTCGTTACTGATAATTAGGAACTTGACACCTGTAGAAGAGTCGCCATATTCACTGATCTTCTTAACCATAAGATTGTACATAAGTTGTGAGATCCGTCGGTATTACAGTTTAACATGGCGGGCTGTTTGTGTGTCAATTTCTTGTTTTATTC
>UCOK01012634.1:0-73519 GCA_900474325.1 Synergus umbraculus
GTTGAAACATTTCTAGAGGTTGCTAGAAATTTTTAGAGATTTTCACTAATTTTAACATGGATTTCAAGAGATTTTTAGGATATTAAAACGATTTTGTAGAATTTTATGAGATTTTAGGATATTTCGTCGAATTTTAAGGGATTTTAAAAGCTTTGTAAGAGTTTTAAGAGATTTTAAGGAATTGTATGGGATTTCTAATAATTTTAGGTGATTTCGAGAGATTTTTCTGATATTTCAATGATTTCGTAATATTTTTAAGGATTTCATGGAATTTGATGAAATCTTTAATCATTTTAAGAGATTATAGTATTATATAAAATATAATAAATTATATAATATTTAAAAAGAAGATAAATGCGCGCGCAGAGCGCGCTTTCGTTCTTGTTATTATATAATCTCCGATATAAACCTAGATCCCCATTGATCCTGAGACTGGGGCTAACTTAATTAAATGTAAAACTTGAATAAATGGAATTGAATGAAATTAAAGTGAAATTTAAATTAAGTTGCACATGCTTTCATATTATCAGGCGGTGCTCTAAAATTATAGATGCTTCTCATTTTAATTCCGAGTAAAACGCGCCCCAATTTCTTGCCCCAGTTAGCTGCAGCTCCTCAGTACCTTGAATCTCTTCATGCAAATCACGACGGTCGCAATCATAATTAATAAATTGCTCGAGATTTAACGAGTAGTTAATTCGTAATTACTCTTCTGCTGGGACCATCTCAAGCTCATTTGGCATCTAATTTACGGACGGCTGTCTCAACGTAAATTTACGGAAATTTTCTGACCAATTTGTTGTTAAAGCACTACCTTTTCATGGTTACCGCAGGTGTCACGTCGTGTACCACAAGCGCCGGCTAAGAATCCTCATCTGATATACGGTTAACCCGCGGGATAAAACCAGAGGAAGGGGCGTTTAAGTCACGATCCCAGAACGTCTCTTTCGGAATTATAGGCCTTTATGCCGCCCTTTCTCTTTACACCCCCAACCCTCCTACACTTTGTAATATTTAAATCGGCGATATCTCGTCGGATTTGATAGTGGATTCCGACAGTGGGCAGTCGTAATTTGTCCTACACTGTGGAGATGTTAAACACTTTAAGAAGCATTTAAGCTTCGCTGATTTAAACCGCCTTCGAATTTGCAAAGGTCCTGACAAATTGTATAATTCTCGGGTGTTCTGCATTCAGATGACTTTAATATTTATTTGGAACATGTGGGCGTTGGACTTTTATAGTTTGTAATGACAAAATGCATAATTTCCGTATTATTCAAATCATAATAATAACACAGGCCCACAAAAAAAAAACTTATCTGAACTTTTCATGTATTTTTCCACGCTGAATCCGAATTTGCAATAAAATTAGGGGATTTCCCGGATCGGGTTCAAGTTAACAGTTTTGTTTGTCGAAAACTTATAGAAATAGACCTGTTTCGTAAAAAGCACAAACAATTCCAATTAAAAGTCGCAGTTCTTTGCAATTTCATCAGTTAAGGGCCTTTATGTATTTAAAAATCATCACGAGTCAAGTCTTCAAGTAGAAAAAAATTGGAACATGGTTTCCGACGAATTTTTATTCGTAGAATTCGAATCTGGGTCCAAATTAACAATTTTGTAGGTAGTTTTTTTAGTAAATCTCAAAAAACCATAAAAAAAAACCATAAAAAACCCATGTTTTTGGCTTTTATCTCGAAATCTACCCGGGAATTAAAATTTAAAGTCGCAGTTTTTTAGAATTTCATAAGCTATGAATGGTTTCCGACGTATTTTTATTCGTAGAATTCGAATCTGGGTTCAAATTTACAATTTTGTTGTTCACTTTTTGGTAATCTTCGAAAAACCATGAAAAAACCATGTTTTTTGTGTTTATCTCGGAAACGACCAGGGAAATCCCCTTATTTTATTTAAAATTCAGATTCAGCGTCGAAAAATACAAGGAAATAGAGCTTCCCCAACAACAGAACAAACACTTTCAATTAAAAGTCGCAGTTCTTTGAAATTTCATCAGGTAAGGGCCTTTATGTATTTAAATCTCTCCACGAGTAAAAATAAATTGAAACATGGTTTCCGACGTATTTTTAATCGTAGAATTCGAATCTAGGTCCAAATTAACAATTTTGTAGGTAGTTTTTTACTAAACTTCAAAAAACCATGGTTTTTGCGTTTATGTCGAAAACGATCCGGGAAACCCCCTAATTTTATTGCAAATTCCCATCAAAAGTTCAGATAACTTTTTTTTTTGTGGGCCTGTGTAATAATAGTGCTAATAATAATATAATAACAATAATAATAATAATAATAATAATAGTACTAATAGTACTAATAATAATAATACATTTTTATTATTAACGCCCCGTTTAAATTCGCAATTTTCTTTTACAAGAACGAATGCGCGCCCCGCGCGCGCATTTACGTACTTTTTCAATATTATATATTTATTATATTTTATATTTCTCAGCTCTTAAAATCTATGTTAAAATTTTTAGAAACTTCTTGAGATTCTTTTCAATTCAATTTTATATCCTTTAACATATATTAAAAGTATTAGAAATAACTTCAAATTCCATGAAATTCTTTAAAATGCTCACAAAATTATTTAAATATCAGAAAAATCCCTCGAAATCACTTAAAATTATTAGAAATCTCATAAAATTCTTTAAAATTTCAGGATAATATTTCAAATTCCTTAAAACCTCATAAAACTCTTACAAAGATTTTAAAATCCCCTAAAATTTCACGAAATATCCTAAAATCTCGTACAATTCTACAAAATCGTTTTAATATCCTAAAAATATTTTGAATTTTGTAATAATCACTTAAATCAACTTTAAATCCTTAAAAATATTACAAAATCTTTTATAAATTATAGAAATATTTTTTGAAAACCCTTAAAATTTGATGAAAACCTTCGAAAATTTTAAGTCATAAAAGTACCTTGAAGTCCGATTGAAATCTGATGAAAGTCGTGAAAAATTCTAAAAATTCCCAGAAACTTCTTGAAATTCCTGAAAATTCTATACGGTAACATTTAAAATCCCATTATCTCCCATTGAAATCTTTAAAAATTTCACAAAATTCCCATAAAATTCCGAGATTTCTAATCTCGAAAATTATTTCGAGTTTAGACTCGTGACAAAATGATTATTAACGAAACCAAATTCAAAATTCTAATCCAATTCACGCGGAATTTACAATTCGGCAAGTGTCGATTGTCGAAAATCATTATCGATATTTATACGACGAATCAGGAGTGCGGAATAGGCGTTACGATATTTCGACTTCGACTCAATCATCTTTTTAGAATAGACTATATTTATTTTCACGAACGTCTCGTGCCCGGAGTTATTTTCTAAACTTTTATATTTCATTCCACCCACTTTGGAACATCACTCTTGTCTCTGCCTACATTTCCATTAATGCCTTATTTTCTTACATAAGGGCATAAGTTTCTACTCCTCTTGTCAATAAAACGAAAATGGATCATAAATAGGCCCATAGACAGAGTCGATTAGTTCTTTAATCAAGTTAGGGAAGGAGTATTCTCATTTCCCATAAGGCATCGTGAATAGAGTAGAACTATTATTAATCTTGCAGTCGAGGTCGTCGCTAGTGGTCATAAATATTTATGTACCATTCATCCCTGATTTTCAGTCACGATATTCCTGGCAATAGATTCAGACTCCTTATAGTGCGGATTAATTATTGCTTCGCAATGAAATCGCGACTTGTGCTCTATTATTTTCTTTCAAGCATTTTTTCGGTTGAATATAGTAAAAACAATTTGGAAAAGAGATTGGGAAAAATAATTTGAAAAAAAAGGACTCGGTTTTAAATTGAAATTCTCAGTTTACTGGATGTTTCCCGAAGAGTTCTTTTATTGTAATTGTTGACACGACTTTTATTAGATGATTATTGCTCTGATAAAAATTATTATTGAAGAATTATTATTATTATTTGACTAGAACCCTAAAATCGTACAGGAATCGTTACTTGTCTTACGAAGCTATAAAAATTGCATTGCTTCCGATGCAAGGCGCGCCTTGTTGCAGCTGCAGCAATGCAAAAGCCCCAATAAAAAGTCCCGCCATCAAAACTTATCGTTGATTACGCGCCCTCTTAACTCTGTCGGTGGATCCAAGAAACCGCGCGGGTATAAGTTTTAAACCTGTGTCGAATATATAGCTTCGTCTTTTATATCGATTTCGAGACCACTTTTCTTGCTTTGATTATCGTTAAAATACTGGGTTATATTTTAATCTCAATATGTAACAGCGATTAATTTCAGACTTGAAAAACTAATTGACGTGACTCTGAATAGAACATTCAGAAGAAAAGAAAGAAGGTTTTTTTTAGACTGGAGCCCCTAGAACTTTATTGATTACAAAAATTGTAATCGAAACAGAACATGACTGATACAATATCAATATTTATGATCAAATTTTCACGGCGAAATAACGAAAATTCATACGAGAGTTTGGAAATTATTTTCTGGCGTTAACAATCTGTTATATATCTCTGCGAGCAGAGGGAATTTTTAATTCAGGATTTATTGATCTGCTGGGACATAAATATTTTTAACAACATCCCCGTATTGTTAGATATCAATTTTCATGTCCTTGTTAAAAATTTGTTATCCATATCATGATAATTATATCAGAAATTAATAAGAAAATATTTATTGTGAGACATTTAGGTAAAACTGAATAAAAAAAACTAGAGTTCGAGAGAATAAAACAATTAAAAAGAATGAAAAATTCGGGAAGAGAATTTTTAGAAAATTTATGATACCTAGAAAAAAATTGAAGACGATTAAAGGCGATATTACGATGCGCTTATCCAACATTCGCCATTCATTGTACGTTAAACAATGCGCAACGTTGGTAACGTAGCGCACCTACTCGCCTCGTCCTGGGTCAAATTAATTGCCTATAAAATTAAACTGCTCTTTTTATGGCCACTGGGACATCCAATTACGTGTGGCCGTTTTTCGTAATTTTGTTTTCCTTGTACGCAATTGATAGTCCGGCACCCTGCTAACACAATAGATGGCCCAGAAAATAGGAAATTATTTTTCTGGAGTCACTTCACCCACTACTTTTTTTTTTAACTCTATAACTTTTGACCTATTTGAAATATTTAAGTTTACTTTTGCGAGAAGAATAGTTTTAATTAAATTTTTCATTTAATTTTTAATTTTGCTTAATTTTTATACAAGCTTTAATGTATATATAGAGAGAATAATTTTAACTGCAATTCCAATCACGAACATGTATTATGACTGGTAATTTATGTTTGATTCACACGTATTGCCTATAATATTGCCCGACCGAGAATCTAAAGGGGCAGGAAGATCCCATAAGTCGAGTTTGGTGCACTGTCTTAATCAACCTGGAACGATCACAACGCTCGAGATTTTTTTTTTAATTATATATTCGGTTGAAGATTAAATTTTTAAAAAAAGAAACTTAATTACAGATATTTAATTAACGAACCATAATTAGAGAAATTTTGTTTAAATAGGTTTACAAATAAAAATTGATTACGAAATAAAATTGGAAATTGAAACGATAGAATATGAATTGAAATTATTTTTGAGCTTGAAACATAAAATTAAAAAGCCTTTAGATAGCAGTCTTGAAAGTGCGAAAAACAAAAGAAGTATATAAAAAAATATAGGTATGCAAATAAAGACAAAAATAAAAAAAAAATCATTAAAGTAAGAAATAATGAGAACAAGCGTATTCTCAACGCCATTGGCGTGTTGCAAAATGTGGTCATTTATTTCCAACCGTATGAGACAAGGGGACCAAAGTTCCCTTTTTCTCATGTCGGTGAATTCTCACCTCGGTGCCGACTAATTACGCCATGGGGTTTCATTTTTCTTTAATAAGCTTCATAAAAACAAAATATGCCTGCAAAGAATCGCACCATAAAACCCAGAGGGGACAGTGACCCTTAAAAAAAAAAAATAAAAAGTTTCAGAGACTTCGAAATATTCATTTTTTAAACATTTTGATTCAAGAATTCAAGGATTCAAAGATTTCAAGATATTTAAATAAAAATTAAGAGTATATTAAAATATCCGAAAGCTATAAGCTGATTAATTGAATTAAATAAATATTCCTTCATAATATTGATAAAAGCATAATGAAAACTGCCTTTTTACCTTTTTATCATCACTTAAATACCAGTAATTCAGATTTAGAGAACGTGAGAGGAAATATGGAATGATTTGAGCAAATGTGAATAACCAGATACATAAATGTAAATGGGAATCTCTATAGAATATAATATTTGAATTAGTTGATTAATTGCTGTCAGAATAAAGCTCCAGGTGGAAAGGGATGGATATGTACGTGGGCACCGCATCGCAGTCAACCATAATTCAGCGGGTAGGAATCTCGTTAAACTGAACAAAATTATGACTCGAGCTCATTTGGTATTCAGCGCTCGCCGATGATAACTCGCTTTTCTTCCTCCTCTCGTATCACAACTCTAGCCCAATATACATACTTTAACATTACAGCTTGAACTATGCCTTCAGCCATGCTATTCGTGGAAATGAACATTAGTTTCAAATCGAAAGGCTGTATGGGTTTTTCCTATTTTTCACCTGTATCAATATATAATTTAGACGTGATTTTACTCTAAACGGACATTTTACCATAGACACGCACAAAAGTAGTTTGATTTACTATTTATTATTTGATTTTTATTGCCCAATTCGTCAGATTGAAAAATCCGGATAGCAAGGACCCTTATTGACCCCTCTGACCCTTCAGATGTCCCTTTAAGATAATTTTTACTTTTTGAATTCAATTCTTGAAATACAAGATGCTTTTAAAATCTGTTTCAACTTCCGAGAGTAAAGTGTCGAAAATATAATAGTCAGAGTTTAGTACCACTTACATTGTGATGTGTCGGGTGTTTAATTACTTAAGCTAACTCGTACGTGGTTGGCAGACAGCAAGGAGTAGCTCAAATAAATTATCGTGGTTCAGCCATTATCCTTCTCGTCCTTATCCAGCCTCCACTCGATTTCTCGTTTCCTCGACCATTTCGCGCGTAAACTATTTGCAGCCTTCAAAATTACTGCATCAGCATTATACTTGCAGAAGTACTCCTCACATTTATATATTAATGTAAATATTATACCTTTGTATTTTTTATGTGAGGTTTAAATTTAATTTCCCAGGGTGGTCACAAGATTCAATTATTCAAATTTCAGTGACAAAAAAGTATTAAAAATGCGTACAAATTTTCAATAATAATACTATTGAAATTCATAACGAAATCACTTCAAATTAAAATACATTAAAATTTGTAAATAAAAATTCTTGGACACAAAAACCTCACAAAATCCTTTAAAAATAAAAAATAATTTTTGAATTTTTTTTTTTAATTCAACAAGGAATATTTAAATTTCTTAGAAATATTTTAAAAATGACAAAATTTCTTGAAATTTTTACGAATACCACGAAAAAGTTTAAAATCTCTAAAAGTACGTAAAGATCTCTTAAAATTCTTGAAAACCTCTGGACATTCCATAAAAATTTACAATATCTTTCATAAATCATAAAAATCTGGTGAGGTTCTTTAAAATTTCAATCCAATCCCTTAAAATCACTTTAAAAAAATCAAAATTTCTTAAAATTCTTAAAATTCTTTAAAATTCCATAAGAATATTTATAATCCCTTTAAATTTCTGAAAACACTTCCAAGTTTCTTAAAATCCTTTATGATTCCATAAAAAACTTTTAAATCCTTTGAAATACGTAAAAATTTCTTTAAATTCTTAAAAGCCTTTAAAATTCCATGAGAATATTTATAATCCCTTTAAATTTCTGAAAACTCTTCCAAGTTTCTTAAAATCCTTTCTAATTTCATGAAAAACTTTTAAAACCTTTGAAATACATAAAAATCTCTTAAAATTCTTGAAAACCTCTTGACATTCCATAAAATTTTACAATATCTTTCATAAATCATAAAAATCTGGTGAGGTTCTTTAAAATTTCAATCAAATCCCTTAAAATCACTTTAAAAAAATCAAAATCTCTTAAAATTCTTAAAACTCTTTAAAATTCCATAAGAATATTTATAATCCCTTTAAATTTCTGAAAACTCTTCCAACAAATTTTGTAAAATTCCACAAAATCTTTTAAATATTATACAAACCTTTTGTAATCCCTTTAAATTCCTAGAAACTTCCCAAAACCTTTTAAAATTATTGAAAATCTCTTGAAATCATTAGAAACCCAAAGAATTTCAAAGAATGCCTGGAAATTCTTTATAACCCTTTGAAATCCTTGGAAAGTTTCTACAATCTGTTAAATAAAATATAAAATTTCTATTTTCCTTGACAACTACTCGCATTTTCCTGACATTTCCCTGACTTCCCTGACATGTGGCCACCCTGTTTCCAGTGATTTCAGACGATTTCCAAAGATTTGAAGAGATTGTTAGCGATTTCTAAAGGTCCTAAGGGTTTTTAAAGGATTTAAAAAGCTTTTCTAGAATTTCAAGTGACTTAAAAATATTCCAAAGGCTTTCAAAAAATTTAAATAGATTTCTACAAATTTAAAGTCTATCATAGGCATAACCAACGAGAAGTTGGCGCTTAAATTCTTGCGCTACAGGCGCAGTGTCACTTCTCTATAATATACATAGATTAGAGAAACAAATAAATATAAAGCTTGGAACTGGTTTAAATTTTAAGCCACCAGCAGCGCAGATTGCGAGAGTAACTAGCTCACTGGAATAAAGTATCTACTGCATAGATAAGGCCCTTAAGTACTTATATACACGCAGAGAATTGTTAAAGTATGGGCGCTACTGTAAACATTGAGATATCGGTAAAGAAATATCGAAGGCTCGACTGCTCGTAATCGTATTTAGTTCGCTCCTTCAATTTAAGAATCCTGTGAGAATGTGGGTGTGGGAGCGTGATTTGTTTTACTGTTTTCGATGGGGAAATCTCTGTTAGAAATTTATTAACTGGTCCCTGATGTAACGGGGTGAATTAATGTCCTTTTATCACCAGGAAGTGAACTTCGGTGTTCTTGATTTAAGCGAAAGGAAAATGTCAGGATTATAAGCAGAAATTGCGAAAATATATCAAGATTATGGACCGAGAGTGATCTAATATTTCAGGATTATGGAGGAAAATGTGAATAAAATTGACGTCTTAGATTAATGATTTTTTTCTGAGTATTATATTGATGTAGATTATCCTTATTTCTTATATTAAATCAAACTTGGAACACGTTCGATAAACATCTAGGTTTAATTAATTTTGAAAGTGTAATGCTTTCTTTAAATCCTGAGGTAGCATAAATTCTGAATTAAATATAAATTGAAAATGAATATTCGCGTGTCTTGACAGCGATGCGAAAATTGAATAAGGAAATTCATCTCAGACTTTACTTTCCTAGGAAAAATAATATTAACTCTGGCGTTTGTAGTAAAGATGAATATTGCAGTCTCAGGAATTTTCTATCAGAGTATTTTATGAAGAATGCGACGATTTATATACAGATGACAGAGAAGGCCAAAGAAGTAAAGTATCATTCTTTGAAACTCTTTATAATGTGGAAATTGGGAGAAATTTTAGTTAGAAAATTGAAATTAAATTGCAAAGTTTTTTTGAAACCACCCACAACCTCCCCAATTTTCCACCCGTTCTTATAAGAGATTCAATGTTAGCTGAATAAACATATTGCACATCTGCCTTCTACCTCAGTCCTAGATTTACATAATGTAAGATAATCTTCTCGAAGCTGATACGTCGTCAGCTCTTACGTTAAACTAACGAAAGCCTTCTTAGTGGTTGTAACATAAACCTGGGAAACACCTGAGCCTTAATATTTTCCCTGTGTAAACTTTAAGAATTTTGCATTCTCGAAAAATTTATAATCTCGAAAGTTAATTAAAATAAATAAATATCATTTTCCTTGAAAATTTGGTTTATCCATTCATTTTAGAATTGAAAATATTGTCAATAAAGACTGACTATCGTGAACTGGTGGAATAATTCACATCCAGTTTAGAGAGGGATTTAAATTTTGTTTATTTCGTCCATTCCACGTTTTCGACTCTCGACTAGTTCAATAAAATACAAGGAAAAAATATACATTTCCATTTCCCTCTTGAGATTACCTTCGTGATCCCAATTTTTTATTTTTTTTTTTAATGGACATAAAAATTCTTTTCACACTCACCAGAATTGTCGACGTAATGGATGGGATGAATAAAATGCAATAATAAAGGAAACTCTGCCTCACCTAAAACAGAAAAAGAAATAATTGTTAATAAAATGACTAAAAGATTATCAACGTATTTCTACCATTCATTATTTTATTATTTTTCATAATTGATTACTAAAAATAATAAAAATTGGTTAAATGTCCCATAAATTATAGGTTTCTAATTTGAAAAGTATCCAGAGAAAAATATGTAACCCTAACAACGAAACTTTAACAGTAAATAACATAAAAATCTTTTCAAGCACCATAAGTACATTCTGCTGTCAAAAATTTATTATCTTTATAAATTTTTATCTCGCATTAAAGAGCGATTTAACAGCATGTATAACATATTTTTGCAACGTTTTAAAGGTGGCTCTGCCTCCTTGAAGCGATTTTTCGGCGGTAAAAGGTTTATCGATGCAATAAAGCAAAAGCCTTGAAGGCCTTGGATTATTAATTACCATTGGGTGGTAAGAGTCGTGAGCAGTGCGCGCGATACAGTCAGTGTCTTTCTGGCTTGCATAATTAGTTGGGTAAAGGGTTACGGAGAAAGGGTGAAAAGGGGAGGAGACCCAAGATCATTAAGGATTTATTTACAACTCTTACAATGCTTCGCCGATCTTCACCGGCGATACTGGTCGGTCTTTTATTGTCGCACTTCTCTTTGTCTCACTTCCTTCTGCAGTAGGCAGTACTTGGATATTTTTAAACCTTAATTAGGCATTCTGGGAACCAATGCCACTCGTTACCCCTCAACTTGCCCAAAATTTTCTCCCTTCATTCAATTTTACATAATTTCCCTCTCCAATTAGGGGAGAAAACATTTTATGCACATTTTGGTGTGACAAAATATTTTTCCAAATAAGATTTTTGAACTGCAAAGGCAAATCAAAATATAGATCAAGACAATCTCGAAATTATTGTTCGGCGTCAAACGAAACAGAATTGCATACCTTGATTAGAAAAATCTTTAAGGAAATTTTGAAAAAGAAATTGTAGTTTCTAAACTAAAAGCATTTCAGCGTTGTAGGGAAAAGTTTCACCTAAAATAGCACAACTTTGCCTGAGGTTTGGCATTTTTATTTTCTGGTGAAACAACCCCCATTGGACTAGAGTCACTAAGGTAAAGGAAAAAAGACTTTTAGGTGCTATTAGTGGAGGAAAGAGAAATGCACTCTGCTAGTCAGTCTAGCTAACGTCTGGAGACTATATATATATATATATATGTGTTTAGGTTGAAGGCTGTAGGTAGCATGACCTTCCAACTTTATATGATTGTCGACTCTTCTTCGTTATGAGAACTCGCCTTGGCAAAGGGATGCTGAAGCTGGCTGAGGAGACAATCAAACACGCTTCGAATATCATCATCTTCTTTTTCTTCTCTTCTTCCTTTTCATCTTCTCTTCTTTTTCATCTTTCATTCTCACTTCCTTTGTTCATTCCTTTCGATATTTTACTTCTCTAATCATTTTTTGACTCAAGATCGACTCAAAACTTGAGAATGAGAATCCACCGATAAATTGAAATTTAACTCGTTAATTTATAATATAAAAATGAAGAAATTTCGTCAATTATGTAAAACACTTTATGCGGTGATAACGTCAAAAGTTTGAATACGTAGAAAACTGAAAAGTTTTATGGATTCCAGGAACTGATATAAATCTATCTTTCATAAATCCATTCACATTTTTTGATGCATTTTTTTTGTGGAAAATACTGAGCAATAAAGTTTTCCTCTGTTCATTCTCAGTGAATTCAATCTCTATTCACAATTTATTTCAGTCCATGTAGCACATCGCAGTTCTAAAACAGTTGTTCAAAATATTAATTGGAGGGAAAGAACGAGAAGTAAAGAAGTTGTTGGTAATTTTAATTACCTTAATATTTGTTTCTAAAACCTTTATAAATAAATAGAGGAGATTTTTAAAGAATAATTTTCGAATCTGTGTAAATGACTAATAGTGTAAAAACTTTTAGCACAGCCCCCCTCAATATTTTATTCTGCATTTCTTACAAGGCTAGAGTGAAGTACTGCATGCAAATATGATCGACACTTTAGACTTGTTTTCTGAAAGTCACGACTTTCGAAAGTTAATTTCTGCTTCAACTAACTTTGGGGTTGTATCTTGTCTCTCCCTTGCGTAGATCCACTATATAAGTAGAAAAAAGTATAGCGCACTTCGACTTACGAAGTTTAAAACCAAGTGCAGCTCGTAGAGCTCAAAGTAGATTTACTACAAATCGATTTTCCAAACTGAAAATTATGTTTGTCTACATGCATTTGATTTGGATATTTAGGCCAAACCACAAAAACTCGATTAATTTGGATTCCTTGTAAATTGTCTTCTCAAATATATTTATGATGAAAAAACTGATTACTTAAGGAAAATCTTTTCATAAGACGTTTTCGTAAGATATTTAGATATTAAAACCGCAAAATGTAGACAATTCTGAGAACAAAGCTAATATGCTAGAGTTCAAATGTGCAGCTGTTTATACTCTAGAAAACGGAAATTGTTCTAGTGAAATGTTGTCTCCTAATTAGAGAATGAAATTCAAGAGATAATTTTAATTAAATTTCCTGAAAAGTCCAATAGTCGTGTGAGTTTGAAAAACATAAATTTGAATCTTTCATGACATTCGTAATTGACATTGGCTTTAATTAGGATTTGAAAAGAAAGTGGATTTTACATAAAATGGATAAATATAAACAAATATACATTTTTTATACCATATTTAATTATTTTTAGGCATGAAATATGTTAAAAATTCGTTTAGAAATTCCAATAGTTTACTTGAAGGATTGAAAAAGCCTCCTAAGTATTTACTAGGAAAAAGCCACGTCAGCAGCAAAAGGCGACGATTTCTTGCTCTTTTGAAAAATACTTGTCATAATTCACTAGATAACAGGGTTGTCTCTCGAATGCATTACTTATCTGGGTGACACGAGTTCACGATACATGGCTAAATTGGCCTCGACTGCACAGTTCGTTTCTCCTGAACTGCATGGATGCTGATAAGCCGACGAATTTCGTTTTCCTGTCCACAATAAAATTACTTCCTTTTTTAATTATGCATTTTTTCTACGTCATAACAGCGTAAAATGGAGGCAGGGTGCAACAAGGCTGGGACGATAAGAGTTTTCCAGTTGTGTTATAAATTAATTTAATTAGCATTCATTTGCAAAATTTACGAGAAGGCAACTAAGAAAATTACGAAAAATAGTTCAGTTATTTTAAATTATTATTATTCATAATAATAAATTATAATAAATGAAAAAGGAGATGGAAAATAGAGCTCAGAAAATCATTGTGGAAGATAGAAAGCTAATATATGAAAAATAGGTGGAAAATGAGATTTAAAAAATAAGGTGGAAATGGAGGCAGGGAATAAAAGGTGGGAGAAGAAGACAGAAAAATCACATATAACTTTTGAATCTTGTTTGAAGGCTCGGACTCGAAATTAACAAAAAATAAGTCTAGTATAATTTTGCACAGCTTAGCACTGAAATAAATTCACGTTTTGTTCCTTGAGGATTTTCTGAATAGAAAATGGAGTATAAGGAATTCTTCATGATCGGAAAAAAGGATGAAAAAAGTGGGAAATACGATGAGAGTGCGAAGAGTGGTGAGAAAGAAAGAGATCACCAGGGAATAAATTCTCCTACGTTGGTTGCTCGGTGCCATCTCACAAATAGACCATATAGAGCCAGAGTGGTTCGTATAGGTGGCAAGGGACCTCAGTTTCCTCACATCCATTGGCGGTCTTCGTTTCAAGACAGCAAACGGTTATTTACCTTTATCCAAAATCGATGGATAGTTCTTCGAAATTGTCTTTTATCACAAAACGTTTCATGGACTTCTATTTAAAATAAACGGGAATTGAAAACATTTAAATAAATACCCAATATAAAAATTATCAACACGCGTTTCAGATAAATTTGTTCTTTCTCGATCGTTATTCAAATCCGATAAACTCCATAACGGCGAGTAACTCGGGTTGCATACTTTCAAGAGTCAAACACAGTGTACTCGTAGAAACTTAAATTTCCAAACAGAAATTTAATTTTTAACTTGCATGCGAAATATTGTTCTAATATGACGAGTTCATGAAAATTTATATGGCGAATAATACAAATTGCTTTCTCTGATGAAAATTCAAATGTAGGATAAATATTTTCTAGGAATTAATTTTGTAAAACATTTTTGAGGATAATTGTTAAAAATAACTAAAATTTTAGATTCAAGCAAAATTAATTATGAGAAATACTGTTAGTGTCACTTAAGAGATAATTCAGGGAATAAAGGACAAGTAGACTTCGTAGTTGGTATGCAATATGCAAAACTCCCTTTCACCTAAAAGCAGGGGTGCAAAAAGAGATCGCGTGTCGACGTTGAAAGAGGGAAAAATTAACCCATTTCATGCAAGAAGCTAAAAGGAAAGCTAATCTGCAAAGGTGTCTTGTTATCTTTGCACTCGTTAGTAGAAAACTCGTAATACTTTGAAA
Organism: Synergus umbraculus; assembly: GCA_900474325.1. Classification (NCBI taxonomy): domain Eukaryota; kingdom Metazoa; phylum Arthropoda; class Insecta; order Hymenoptera; family Cynipidae; genus Synergus; species Synergus umbraculus. The sequence goes on from UCOK01012634.1 coordinate 14,758, forward strand.
TGCCACCAGCTCCTCAACAGTTATTTTAATATCTGTAAAGGTATAATAAAAAAAGAAACTAAACTGAAAACTAAATCTTGTACTTTTTGTATTTTGCTCCACAAAATTATCAACATAAATCATTTATTTACGTAAGTGAAAAATATCCGAATTCTCATTTCCGTTTTGGAATATTACAATCCCTCGACACTTTTGTGAAAGGTTCAATTCGTTTTACGTGATGTCAAAACTCAATGAAAAGGAGGATATAGCTCGGATCGCAATTCTAGAACAAGATAGTGTATGGTCTTGCCCTGGAGGGATAAAAGATGAGAAAACCGTGAACATATGTCGGAAAGGTTAAATGGACCAGGAGAACGAAAGTTCAGATATCGAATGGTCGACGTATTGAGTGCTCTATAACGAAAAATCGTCATCAATTTTCTGCTCTAAAAAGTTCTTTTCTATTTTCCTAATTGCTACTTCTGTTCCATATTATTACAGTTCAATAAATATTACAAACATTCAAATGATTATCTAATAACACAGGGCTCTTAAAAATTTGCAAATTAAAATATAACATTTGTTAAGACGACTTTTTATCCTTAACTGGATTATACTTGATTGGTGGAACTTTCAGTGGGTCAATTATGCATCTAAACCTGTCTAATTCACTAAGATTATCAAACTTTATTGGCAACTAGCTAAAAGGTGAAGCTGTAATATTCAAAAATGGCTTTCGTGTTTCTGAAATGGTGCTAGTTTGTCCGATGACCGCAAAGTAATTTCGAAACGATACCCGATAATACTATATGTGCGGTGCACGTTCGTTCCGGGCGATCCCTGAGAGGTTTGGATAACATATTGATATTGGAGAAAAAGATTAATACCATCGCGATTCGAGCATCTCGCACCATTTGTTTCTGTTTGTGAAAGGCGATACGTGTACCAGCAATTTTCCAGCCTTAGTCAATTCGGAAATGCTTTAACGGCTTTAATCGACCAAGAGTAGAACCACTTTGCAATAGTTCAAAATTCGTGAGGCGGTCACAAGGGCTTTTGAGATAAAACGATATTTGTTCAATATTTCTCTATCCTAGAATGAGAAAGATTAAAGAAAGATTAAAAAATTTTGTCCCATAGTTCATGTTTCTTTTATTATTACAAGAACAAAAGCGCGCTCCGCGCGCGCATTTCTCTTCTTTTTCAATATTATATAATTTATTATATCTTATTTTTTTAATCTCTTAAAATCTATGTTAAACTTCGTCAAAATCTCTTAAAATTTTCAAAAACTTCTTGATATTAGAAAAATCTCTCGAAATTACTTAAAATTATTAGAAATCTCATAAAACTTCATCAAATTCTTACAAACCTTTTAAAGTCCTTTCAAATTTCACGAAATATCCTAAAACCCCATACAATTCTACAAAATTGTTTTAATATCCTAAAAATCTCTTCAATTTCGTAAAAATCACTTTAAAATCGTTAAAAATGCACATAAACCCCTTCAAAATTATTAATCTCTGGAAATCTATGTTAAAATTAGTTAAAATCTCTAAAAATAGAAATTTTTAGAGATTATCTCCCATGAAATTCTTACAAATTCCAGAGAAATTTTCAAACTCATAAATCTTCTGAAATCCATATTAAAATTCCTAAAAATCTCTAAAAATTTCTAATAACCTTTTGAAATTCCATGAAAAAAATTTTAAGATCTCTTCAAATTCCCAAAAAAATTCTTAAAATTTTACGGTAAAATTTAAAATATCTTTATATCTTTTATATCCCTTATAAATATTACATAGAAATCTTATCAAATTCCATGAAATCCTTTAAAGTTCTCACAAAATCATTTAAATATCAGAAAAATCTCTCAAAATCACTTAAAATTATTAGAAATCTCGTCAAATTCCTTAAAACCTCATAAAACTCTTATAAAGATTTTAAAATCCCTTAAAATTTCACAAAATATTTTAAAATCCCATAAAATCGGTTTAATATCCTAAAAATCTCTTGAATTTCGTAAAAATCACTTAAATCAACTTGAAATCCTTAAAAATATTACAAAATCTTTTATAAATTATAGAAATATTTTTTGAAAACCCTTAAAATTTTACGAAAAACTTCGAAATCTTCGTAAATTCTACATAATCTTTTAAAAATCATAAAAATCTTTTGAAATTTCTCAATAAAATACCCTATAAAGTTTAAAATTCCTTATTTAAAACCCACAACATACATATTTTAAAATTATAAAAATACCTTGAAGTACGACTGAAATCTAATCAGAGTCATGAAAAATTCTAAAACTTCCCAGAAACTTCTTGAAATTCTTTAAAATTCTACGATAGTATTTAGAATCCCATTATCTTTCATGAAATGTTTAAAAATTCCATAAAATTCCCGTAAAATTCCTAGATTTTCAATGCAGTTCGAGTTTAGACTCATGACAAAATGATTATTAACGAAACCAAATTCAAATTTCAAGATCAAACTTTCAAATTTAATTTACGCCAAAGTTACGATTCGGCAAGTATCGATTGTCGAAAATTACTATCGATACTTACACGACGAATCAGGAGTGCGGAATAGGCGTTACGATATTTCGACTTCGACTCAATCATCTTTTTAGAATAGAAGGAAATTCTCATCAGAGAGAATGTATTAGATTTTTATTATTATAATTAATTTTAATTATTTCGAAAGCAGGTATAAAGAAAGGTTCGGATGCCAAAGTTCCGGATAGAGAAATCATGACTCTACCTCGATGGGTTCAGTGACGAATGAATTCGCGCAGCTGCCGTGGACGTAAGCGTGATTTATTCCGTTTTGCATACCAATTTCGCTGGCCTCACTCATCTAGTCGACCAGCCAGCCAGGGAGTTCCAGCTTCCGGTTTTGCACTACCAAATAAATTACCGGTACGTCCGGAACGAGGCACAAGCGTCAAACGATATGTGAAGGACGTTATTCATTTGAAACTGAAAAAAGTCTGGGTCTTCGTCACGAAAGCGAAAAAATAAATATATTAAATTCAGCAGATAACTTTTTTATAATTTAATTATACTAGATAATACATTATACCAAATTAAATACAAGAAATTTATCTTTTTACTGTGAAGATTATTTTATTCCATAAAATAAATACGATTTATAAACTTGGAACGTTTTTATGGATCCAGAGTTTGATGTCCCGGTTCATCACATTCATAAAAACACCCGGATTTCTTTCGCAAATGTTTCCGCGGAAAGCCATAATGCCAACCAGTTGCTGATTTACAACCAAAGGTGCACCGGAGTCCCACTGATTACAATCTCCTCCTTTTTTTAAAGCATTAGTACAAATATTTCCTGTTCCAATCTGACCAGGGTAGTCTTTTAGACATTCCTTGTCGCTTATCAATTGGACATTGAGCGTTTGTATTGGAGAAGAAGATCGTCTTCTCTCTCTAAAATTGATAAGAATTTTTAGAATATCGTTTAGTAGACAAAGCCCAGACTGTCATTTACTATATCTTACCCTCTTAGGCTTGAATGATTCCATTCAAAAATAGTAAAGGTACGTGATGTTGCTAGATTTCCATTAAAGATCTGAATTGGTCGATTGCGTGAAACTTTAAAATTGATAGGTGGAGAAAATTGAACCAAGGCTAGATTGTTTAATGTTGGACGAGAAGAATTGTAATTTTGGTATGAAGTGACCTTCACTACTTCGTGAAGAACCAAACCGCCTTCGCCAGATAAAATTGTCCATTTCTTCGTATTCGGAGTTTTAAAACATTGGGCAGAAGTTAAAGCTACATCAGCTGTTAACAAACTTCCTGGGAAGTGAGTTTCTCCGTTTGCAATAATATTAACGATGAAGTTGGCATCATCGACTGCACGTTTGTTGCGAATAGGAAGATCCGGTGACTTTTCTGCAGGAGTGATTGTAATTATTTTGGATTACTTTTTAGCAATTACCTTTTCACTTACCGTTCTTTTCTGGTGAGATGCAAAATCCTTGGGACAGAATTCCACATAGAATTAAAAGAACCGGAAGAACTGTCTTTCCCATTTTCGAAATATTTAATATAGTAGTAAGTTAAAATTTACTGTGGAAATTTTTCCTCTTCCAGTTATAATATGAAGAAATAAAGAGCAAAATCGACATGTTTTAAGTAGATAAAGAACAAATATTTGTATAATTTACTGCCTGAAACCATAAATATTCTTATTACCTTGAGCATTAAATATCATAAGACAAGAACAAGGAAAATATTTTGAGTTTTGTTTTGCACAATCAAAGTATTAAATTTATGTTGTCTGACACTCGAATGTTTATTATTTTTTCACAGGTCGAGGAATTTAAATTTTGATTAACTAAACTTTCTGAGTCGAAATTTTGATCCTATTTATCCTATTTACCCTCGAACTGATAATAGAAACCTTCCCGATCTTGATCCATAACCGAAACTTTTATTTGCACCCTGTATAATATTTCTGTTGCTTCATATTTTTATAACCAGTTTTAAAATTGTTATTGTTGAAAATTCTGTCACGAAGAGTTATCTTACTCTTAAAATAAAATTCTTTATCTAAAAGACATAAATGCTGAAATTCATAAACAGTGTCTACATTGTATGAAATAAAAAAAAAAAGGATTTCTAAACCTTAATATATAAACATTAGTTTCTAATCTTCATCTTGCGAAACTTATGAAGCTTAGAAGTAATAAAATCATTTTTTAATTACACTAACATTACACAGATCGTGTAAAAACAGTTTGCATTTTTGTTATATAAATTGCCTCAATTGTACATCATTCTTGAACATAACAATTATAGAGGAAAAATGGGAGGTGTCATTTTAAACGTGTTAAAAATGGAGAAAAAAATCTTCGGTCTTCTAATTCTCTGCGGAATTCTGTCCCAGGGAATTTATACCTCATCGGAACAGAATGGTGAGTTCGAATTTTAAAACATAATTTAAGCAATATAAAAAAAAGCAAAAAGTATTCCCAAATAAATTATCAATTTTGTCATTCCTACAGAAAAATCATCTGATCTTCACATTCGTACCAAACGTCTCATTGGAAATCCAACCCATATTACAGAGGCTCCCTTCCTCGTTAGTATTATGGCAAATGGATTAAATCATTGTCCAGCAACTTTATTAACAAATAATGCTGCAATAACTAGTGCTGAATGCTTGAAACTGCGTAATACGAAATGGAACCTTCACGTTGGTCCATCTATTCATAATATCTCGAGAGTTATTCGATACGGAAATTATAGTACGTTGCACCCTACGATCAACAATCTTGCCATAGTTTTATTTCAGCCAAGTGTCAATCATTCGACTACGCATAATCGACCAATAACAATCTATAGTGGACTTTTAGCAGCAGAGCATGATAATCCTGTTATTTATAACTGGAATCACCTAGACAAGAGATCAGGGTAAGATATAATAAATTATTTTTTGACGAAATTTGATGGTCTTAATGTTTGATCTGAAGATATTTAATTCATTATAATTTAATTATAGTGTAATTAAATTTGAGTGTGTTTAATAAAAAAATTCTTACTTTCAGAATGAGAAGGCAATCTGCGTTTGATTTACAATCGGTATTCTTGAAATTCATAAGCATCGGGTACTGCCAATACTACTACCCTAATCGCATTACAAATGAGAATATTTGTACCCAGTCTTTCAGCGGGGAACATTATTGTGAACATTTGGATTCTGGTGCACCTTTAATTTTACGACAACAGCTGATTGGTATTTTGGTTTATCGTGGACAGTCTTGCAAAACAGATCCTGATGTTTTCATGAATCTTCTGGACCTTCAAGTCAGATTCTGGATCCATCAACACATTCCTACTTTGCGTTTATATTAGATTTGTTGATTTGATGATTTGGTGTAGTAAACTTGATAAATGTTGAAATTTTGTATTGATTTAATCAACAATCAGATCCGAAAATGGATCCATCAACACGTTTCAGCTTTGCGATTATTTTAAATTTGATGAAATCATCAAAATCTGTTGCTTCATATTTTTATAACCAGTTTTAAAATTGTTATCGTGGCAAATTATGTAACGAAAATTTATCTTACTCTTAAATTAAAATTCTTTATCTAAAAGACAAATGCTGAAATTCATAAACAGTGTCTATATTGTATGAAATAAAAAGAAGAATATCTAATCCTCAATATCTAAATATTAGTCTCCAATCTTTATCTTGCGAAACTTATAGAGCTTCAAAGTAATAAAAGGATTTTTTGATTACACTAACATTTGCACAGATCGTGTAAAGAAAGTTTGCATTTTTGTTATATAAACTGTCTCAATTGCTTATCATTCTTGTATATAACAATTATAGAAGAAAAATTGGACGTGCCAATTTAAACCTGTTAAAAATGGAGAAAAAAATCTTCGGTCTCCTAATTCTTTATGGAATTGTGTCCTTGGGAATTTGTACCTCATCGGAACAGAATGGTGAGTTAGAATTTTAAAACATAATTTAAACAATATAAAAAAACAGCAAAAAGTAATCCGAAATAAATGATTGATAAATTAGTCATTCCTACAGAAAAAGCATCTGATCTTCACATTCGTACCAAACGTCTCATTGGAATTCCAAGCCATATTACAGAAGCTTTCTTCCTCGTTAGTATTATGGCAAATGGAGTAAATCATTGTCCAGCAACTTTATTAACAAATAATGCTGCAATAACTACTGCTGAATGCTTGAAACTGCGTAATACGAGATGGAACCTTCACGCTGGTTCATCTGTTCATGAAATCTTGAGAGTTATTCCATACGGAAATTATAATGCGTCGCACCCTACAATCAACAATCTTGCCATAGTTTTATTTCATCCAAGTATCAATTATTTGACTACGCATAATCGACCAATAACGATCTATAGTGGACTTTTAGCAGCAGAGCATGATAATCCTGTTATTTATAACTGGAATCACCTAGACGAGATTTCAGGGTAAGATATAGTAAATTATTTTTTGACGAAATTTGATGGTCTTAATGTTTGATCTGAAGATATCTGTAATTAAAGGAAATTTAATAAATAAATTTGAGTGTGTTTAATAAAAAATTCTTACTTTCAGAACGAGAAGGCAATCTCCGTTTGATTTACAATCGGTATTGCTGCAATTCATAAGCATCGACTACTGCCGACAATACTACCCTAATCACATTACAAATGAGAATATTTGTACCCAGTCTTTCAGGAAGGGACAACTTTGTGAACATTTCGATTCTGGTGCACCTTTAATTTTACGACAACAGCTGATTGGTCTTTTTGTTTATCGTGGACAGACGTGCAAAACAGATCCTGATGTTTTCATGAATCTTCTGGACCCACAAGTCAGACTCTGGATCCATCAACACATTCCTGCTTTACATTTACATTAGATTTGTTAATCTGATGATTTGGTGTAATAAACTTTATAAACAAATATGATATCATTTGAAAACTAGGGAAATATTATTTTACCAATAAACACTGAATCAGGCAGTGAGTCTTAGAAAAATAAATGATTTTCCTGGTTATTATAATTCTTCCGGAAGATATTAAGAGCAATATAATTTAAATATTTCAACACTTCAGTGTAAATCAGATTATTTTTGGTGACAGTAAATTATTTCCAGATTTCTAAAAAATCTTCTTTACATAGTTGTCAAATACTGCTATGTAAATTTCTATAGTTATTTCGCATATCAGTAAACGAAATTTAATATTTAGATTACTTAAAATAAAGCTTTTAGAACGATATACATAGGCAGATATACAAATTTACTTTTTATGATAGATAGTAAATAATTTCAAAGTTTGCAAGAAAAAATGTCTTGTTTAAACGACTCTTCTTTATTACTATATAAAGAGTCTCCCTAATTCGTTATTCCAACATTTGGCGATTCAATCTGAAAAAATTTTGAGTCGTTTTTAATCTGCTAAAATTGTATTATATTAAATAATCCATTTATTGTTAAAATGGTAAAAAAAGTCGTGTTCGGTCTCTTAATTCTATGGGGCTTTGTGTCGCAAGGATCTTGCACATCATCGGAAGAGAATGGTGAGTATTTCTAGTTAATATGAAAAAAAGAGAAAAAAAAAAAAATTCGAAATCAATTACAATTATTCCTCCAGAAAATTCATCGGATATTCACATTCGTCAGAAACGTGTAGTTGGACATTTAAGTCACGTCAGAGATGCCCCCTACCTCGTTAGTCTCGTTGCAAATGCAAGAAATCATTGTCCAGCAACTTTAATAGCAGACTCTGTTGCATTAACATCAGCTGAATGTTTAAGCGTGCCGAATCCGCCAGTATGGCACATTGAAGCTGGTACAAGTCTTCATAAAGTAGTGAATGTGGTTCCATACAAAACTTATAATTCGTCGCATCCGACAGTCAACAATCTTGCTTTGGCTTTTTTCCATCCACCTATCAATTTCTACGTCACGCACAATGAACGAATTTCGATCTTTGGTGGAGTTTTAGCACAAGTTCATAAATATCCCGTTGCTTATAACTTCAATCATGAAATGACAGGAGGGTAAGTTATAAGAAATTAACTCAACCGGTGTACTCTCTAAATCTGAGTTAGTCATAAGTTACTAACGAAATAGTGCCAAATTTTTTACTATTAGTATTAGTAAAAAATTTAGCACTATTTCGTTAGTAACTTATGACTAATTCAGATTTAGAGAGTAGAGTAAAAGATTATGGAAAATTGTAAATTAATGACTTGAGCATTGGTTTAATAACAATTTTTAAACATTTCAGACGTAGACAACAATCTGCTACTGGTGTACAAAAAGTCATTCTGCAATTGATAAGTTATGACTACTGCCGTAGTTACTACCACAATAAAGTTTTTCCTGGGAATTTTTGTACCCAATCTACGCTTCCGAGACAATATCTTGAACATATAGACAGTGGTGCACCTTTAGTTGTGGAAAACGAATTGATTGGTATTTTTGTCTATCGTGGACAGACGCGAGCAACAGATCCTGATGTTTTTATGAATCTTTTGGATGATGATATCAGACTCTGGATACATCGACACGTCCCACATTTGCATTAATTTTAGATTAGATGATTCGGTGGATAAAGCTTGTAATTAGTTTGAAAAACTTTTACAACTTGAAGAAATCGTTCACTAATTCGTGTAAACTGTATAAACAATTTGGAAAGCAATAAAAATAACATAATGGAATTCTTAATATTATTTAAAGTTAATCTGATACCTAACATTAATCACCTGTCACGAATTAGCAATTAATTATACGAAATTAACTGGTATACAATACAGATTGTGATATCTACTAATCAACTCATAACAAATCGTTTTATCTTGAAACACAACTTTGTTAGTAGCGCAATAGAATTTCTCATCGTGATTTCACTTTCAAGCAAATAAACTATAATAGCATTTTTATTTTTAGCTCGTGAAGTAAGAACCTTAACAGAAGTAATAAATTTCAATAAAAATTGTAGATTATATTAATCTTTGGCATACAAATACGCTTCTAAAAAATATAATCATTTTGCTATATATGTATAAACTCTACCAATTATTTTTTATTCCTACGTATTATGCTTCAGAGCAAAACAATTGTAGAAGTAAGTATCTATTAAAAATGGAAAAGAAAATCGTTTTCTGTCTTTTAATTCTGTGCGGAATTTTGTCGCAAGGAACATGTACTGTACCGGAAGAGACTGGTGAGTGGAAAATTTAGTTAACGTGGAAAAACAGTAAAGCATAATCCGAAATAAATTATAATTGTTCCAGCAGAAAATTCATCGGATCTTCACATTCGTAAGAAACGTGTAATTGGATTTAGAAGCAACTTTGAAGAAGCTCCCTTCCTGGTCAGTCTCGTTGCAAATAGAAGAAATTATTGTCCGGCAACTTTATTAACAGATAGTTTTGCAATAACTTCTGCTGAATGTTTTGAAGAGCCAAGTCCGAGAGGATGGGAAATTCAAGCTGGTCCAACTTATCATCAAGTAACGAATGTGATTAAATACGGAATTTATAATTCGTCGCATCCGACAATTAACAATCTTGCCTTAGCTTTTTTCCATCCACGTATCAATTTCTCTATCACGCACAATCGACCCATACAAATCTTTAGTAGAAATTTAGCAAGACAACCGTCCTCGCCCTCTGCATTTAACTGGGATCATAGAACCATAGCAGGGTAAGCTATAAGGAATTAAAGTAGCATCTATAAACTGCTCTTTAATTCAATAGTCATAGAATAGAGATGGAATTTAATAAACAAATAAAGAATAGAGATAGATTTAATAAATATTCTTTCGTATTTCAGGCAAAGACATCAATCTTCTTCTTCATTAGAAAAGATCAATCTCCTGTTGATAAGCTACGAGTACTGTCATACTTACTACCCTGATAAAGTTAGACCTGGGCATATTTGTACTCAATCTTCGTGGGGGGGACATCAGTGTCAACAAATGGACACTGGTGCACCTTTAGTCATGGCGCAAGAATTGCTTGGTATTTTTGTTTATCGTGGACCAATTTGCGAAACAAATCCTGATGTCTTCATGAATCTTCTGGACCCTCAAATCAGACGCTGGATCCATCAACATATCCCAAGTTTGCGTCTATTTTAGAATTGATTATACGGTGGAATAAAGTTTGTGATCAGATTTAAAAATGGTGTTGGTTCACATAAGAGATGATTATAATTTTTATGAAAAATAATAAAAGCAATTGAAATGAAATGTTTCTACACTTAACATTATTTAAGCCTTATCCTATATATCCTTACACTTGTCACCCTTAACGAATTTCAAAGGATCAGCTAAGAATTCAAAGGATTCCAGGAATTTTCAAAAGACTTCAGTAGATTTCAAGGAAATTGCAGAGATTTTTTTTTTAAAGTAAGGTATCTCAAAATATTTCAAGACATTTCAAGTAATTCTGACGAATTCGTACAATTAAATTATTTAGAGAAAGAAATATGTCCCGGAAAGATAGTACTAAAGTTTTTATCAGTTTCATTTGAAAATATTCATTTAAAAATTTGAATAAAACAATAACAAAAAAATTTCTATTGCCTCTGAATATTACAAACGAGAAAACAGATTGAAAGATTTGCATTTTTATCTATTTAAAGATTTTCCAGGAACATGTATGTAAAAAAGTCTTTAAAAACCCCCAAGGACATTCTTGGCAATTTTTCCATAAAAAATATTGTATTAGTGACGTTATCAAAATTTCTATACTTATTTCGCGTATCATTACATAAAATGTAATAGTCAGAATACTTAAAATAAAACTTAGAACAATCTATACTATACAGTAAATTCTTTATGACGGATACTAAATAATTTACGGGTTCCCAAGAAATATTTTTCACATATTCTCATGAACTTATTATTCCAAAAGTTTGCGATTCAAAGCGCAAAATTTTAATAGTAGATTTCAAGCTGCTAAAATTCTATATATTAAATAATCCATTTATTGCTAAAATGGCAAAAAGAATCGTCTTTGGTCTCTTAATTCTATGGGGCTTTATAAAGCAAGGATTTTGCACATCACCGGAAGAGATTGGTGAGCATTTAGTTAACACGAAAGAAACGAAAAAAAATGAATCCGAAATAAATTAAAACAATAATTTCCACAGAAAAATCACTGGATCTTCACGCTCGTAATAAACGTATGATTGGACATGAAATGTATATGACCGAAGTTCCCTTCCTCGTTAATCTCATTGCAAATGAAATGAACCATTGTCCAGCAACTTTATTAACAAATAATGTTGCAATAACTTCAGCTGAATGCTTTAAAACGCTGAGTCCAAGAGGATTTCTAATTCAAGCTGGTCGCACTCGTCACCAAGTCGTGAATATTGTTCCATACGGAAATTACAATTCGTCGCATCCGACAGTTAACAATCTTGTCTTAGCTTTTCTCCATCCTCATATCAATTTCAACCTCACGCACAATAAACCCTTAAAAATTTATACTGGAAATATAGCAACTGAAACTGAATTTCCTGCTGCTTATAACTGGAAATATGAATCAATACAGTAAGTTAATAAATCAAAGCAGCCGAGTACTGGTTTAATAACAATATTTTTGAATTTCAGGCCTAGACAACAATCTTCTACTGAAGTAAGAAAAGCTCTTCTGCGATTGATAAATTACGACTACTGCCAAAATTACTACCCTAGTATAGTTAGACCTGGAAATATTTGTACCCAATCAACGGGTCACAAACATTATTGTCAATACATGGATACTGGTTCACCTTTAGTTTCACATACTAATCAACTAATTGGTATTTTTGCTTATCGTGGACAGTCTCGTTTTACAGATCCTGATGTCTTCATGAATCTTTTGGACCCTCAAATCAGACGTTGGATCCATCAACACGTTCCAGCTTTACGTTTATTATAAACAGTAACAAACTTCCAAAAATGAGTGATTACTGTAAAATCTGTAGACAATTTAGAAATCAATAAAAGAAAAATAAAGGAACATTTTCTATTATTTATAAAGTTTATCCGATACCTTACATTCATTACCTGTCACGAATTAGCAATTACAATCAAATTAATTAAATGTAATTGCAATATAAAATGTTACATGTTTTGAACGGTTCATAAGAAGTCGTTTTACTATCAAATAAAATTGAAATAGTGGCTCAGTAGAATTTTCCATCGTAATTTCGCATACAAGCTAATAAAACTTAATATGTATTCTTATCTTGTGAAACAGGATCCTGGAAGAAGTAAAAACTTTCGCTAACAAATTGTAAATTATACTAATATATGGCTTCCGCTTTTAAATAAGTTTCAAATTGAATTACATTGTATAAATTTCATCAGTTACTGCCATAATTACTACCCTGATAAAGTTGGACCTGGGAACTTATGTACCCAATCTTCACGGGGAGGACATCAGTGTCAACATATGGACACTGGTGCACCCTTAACTATACGAAATGAACTACTTGGTATTTTCGCTTTTCGTGGACAGAATTGCGAAACGAATCCTGACATTTTTATGAATCTGAAGGACAATCAGATCAGACGTTGGATCCATCAACACGTTCCAGTTTTGCGATTATTTTAAATTTGATGAAATCATCCCGAAAACTAGGAAATAACAAATAAGGAATACCACAATACCAAATAAGAAATAATTAAAGAGTTAATCATGTTTAAAAGATTCGAAAGATAGAAAATATTTGTTGTGTCAATAAAATTCAAATAGTTCCACACTTTCTATTCTTAAACCTTATCTTATATTAATCTTAACTTACATCACCTGTCCTGAATTGGTCATTCCAATCGTAGGTATAATTACCACCACTGAGTGCAATTTAAGTGACGACATCTGCTGGCGACATCTATATTCATCTAAATAATAGACAACAATCGTTGTTACCAGCTCATAAAGTTACGTCAGTCGTATCAGAACACGAAATCTGACAATATGCCTTGAAGTATGAAGTATTCCAATCTATAATCCTTGGAGTGGATAGGTATAGTTTATACTCAGTACTTAGGAAGTGTATATCACTAACAGCATCAGCCAGATGATTACTAGCAATAGGCTTGATAGACGAGAATCCAAGCACTCAGTAGCTACGATAACGTCGCCCATTATCTTACGAATCGTTCATTATGACCACAGGTGGGTATCTTCAGTTTCTTCACAAGCCTGCGACAGGTTTACATCCATTTCATGTCGTAAAGAATTCTGGGGACGTACCTTATATGCTTTCTGAGAAGGGTTGAAAGAGGAAACGATATACTTTCGCTCCTGAAGGAAAATCCCTCGAGGATATACATATATCTGATGATATAGGCGGGGAAGAGATGAGATTAGTTTTCACTGTGTTATTTGTAACTCGGAAGAATTTTTTTAGAAAATATTATAAGGTCATTAGAGATACTAAAATGTGATAATTTGACTGGGAAGTAGTTTCAAAAGAAATGTCTAACGATTAGAGAAACGAAGAGTTGTAAATCTGAATTGAATTGTAAAAAAAATTATGTAAATGTGTCGATCTGTCGATATAGCCACCCTCCTCCCACCCACGTATCATTTATAGGTTTATAACGAGATATACATATATTAAACATTCTTGTTTATTGCAACCTGATGATATTTTGAAATTTAATTTCATTTCATCCAATAAAATCACTGAAATCTTTTTAAATCCATCAAAATATTCGTAATTTATAAAAATATCGTATCGTTCGTATCGTTATGAATTGTAAAAAATTAGATAAATGTGGATATTCCCTTGCCACGGTTATTATTATTCTCCATATTCTTTTTAGTGAAACTTCACGTTTCAAGATAATATTATCAATTTTAATAAAAACTGTTTTATTAACATCTATCAAAGATATTTTCGCTATACTGATATTTAAAATCTTTCTTGATATTTTTTATTGAAAAAATATTGCATTAGTGGCGTACTAACTTTTATTATTTCTACTCGTGTCTCACAATAAAGAGTTATTTTGAGTACTTAAATTAAAGCCTTGAACGGTTTAACTCAGTTTAAACAAGTCTGAATTGTTTTTAGAAAAGTAATTCCACGAATTAACTGTTAAAAAATGGAAAAAAAAGTTGTCTTCGGTCTCCTAATTCTGTGCGGAATTTTTATGGAAGGAATTGGCACTTCATTCGAAAAGAATGGTAAGTAGAAATCTTTAAAAATAACTTAGATAATGTGGAAAAAGAACAAAGAAAAAATGCGAAATAAATTATTATCACAATTGCTATAGAAAAGTTATCGGACCTTCAAATTCGTAAGAAACGTGTAGTTGGACGTACACCCAATCTCCATGCAGTTACCTCTCTTGTTAATCTTATTAAAAATGGAGAAAGACATTGTCCAGCAACTTTATTAACATTTAATGTTGCATTGACTTCTGCTGAATGCATTCACACGCTAAGTAGGACGAGATGGCAAATTCAATTAGATTCAAATATTGCCGAAGTAAATGCTGTGATTCCCTATGGAACTTACAATCCGGCTCACCCTACAGTGAACAATCTTGGCTTAGTCTTTTTTTCGCCACATCCCACTATGCACTTAGGACGTCACAAACCAATAAACCTCTATAGAGGAAGTATGTCACCACCCCCATTCAATCTCGGTGTTTATAATTGGCAACATTTACCCGCCAGACATGGGTAAGATACAATGAATTTATTTTTTAAAATTCATTACTTTTTGTCGACTCAAATCGGGGCACATAAATCTTTCCCAAATTTCATTTACTATTTGTTATAATGAAAATTTCATCCGAAAATCTATATATTAACTACTAACTGAAATTATGTTTCATTTAGTGCTATCAACTTTTTTTTTAATGCATATGATTCATTACGATCATTGGATTGTGCAATTGAAAAAAAAACGATGGTAGCACTGAATGAATCAGAATTTCAGTTAGTTTTTAATATGGGTAATTGGATATTCAGTGGAACTCTCGTTAACTCTCATTCGGTGAAACCATAAATTTTACTCGTTTCAAATGAAGTTGTACGATTTTTAATGACTTATAATTTATATTATATATATGTATATATATAATATGAATTGATAATGTAATATCGAGTTATTCAATCATGTATTTTTGCTAAAAAATATTTTTACATATTTCAGAATGAGAAATCAATCTAATTCTGTGGTACAAAAGGTCAATGTGGAAAAAATAAGCTATGCACACTGTCAAAATTATTACCATGGTTTTCGCATTGAACCTTTTAATTTTTGTACCCTTCCTGTAAATCCGTATGATTATTGTGAAGAATTGGATACTGGTGCACCTTTATTTGCAGGAAATGAGCTTGCTGGAATTTTTGCTTATCGTGGAAAGAATTGCCAAGTAGCTCCTGATATTTTTATGGATTTGCAAGATCATAGAATTCAACAATGGATCTATACTCATGTTCCAAGTTTACGCGTAGTTTAAATTGTATGGCAATAAAAATGAGTAAAATTTAAGTTCTGACATCTACTGCGTAGAATATAAAGACAAGGATAGCTGTTATCATAGCTATATTAAGTTACAACATTCTTATCAGAAAAAAATTTGGTAATATAACTGAATATTGACTAAACTGTACTAATATTTGTTATATAAGTCTTTATGTATACATGAAGTGAAACCATTTATAAAATAATAAAAATTTTGTCTGTTTAAAATCTTCTAATTACTTTTCATTTCTACCTATTTCGCCTCAAAACAGAAAACTTCACAGATCCTATTTTAACTCGGTAATAATCTACCATATAAAATATTCAATTAACTATCAAAAATGGACAAAAAAATTGTCTTCGGTCTTCTAATTCTGTGCGGAATTATGTCGCAAGGAATTTGCACCCCATCGGAAAAGAATGGTGAGTGAGAAATTATGAAAATAATTGAAGTAATTTGAAAAAAAGAAGAAACATAATCCGAAAGAAATTGTTATCTTTTTTTTTTAGAAAAGTCATCGGATTTCCACATTCGTAATAAACGGTTAGTTGGTCGTGAAGGCCATATCTCAGAAGCACCTTTTCTTGTCAGTCTTATTGCAAGTGGAATAATTCATTGTCCAGCAACATTATTAACAAATAATGTTGCAATAACTACTGCGAAATGCTTTGAAGGGCGAAATACGCAGAGATGGTTCGTTCAATCTGGTTTGACTGAACACGAAATAACGAATGTGATACAACATGGATATTATCATCCGGAGCAACCGACATTCAACAATCTGGCCTTAGTTATTTTTCATCCAGAGATTGATTACTCGCATAATCGACCAATAAAAATCTATAATGGAACATTAGGAGCACAACATCTCTCTGTTTATAACTGGGCTCATCAGTTCACAGGACGGTAAAGATATAATAAATTTACTTGTAATATTTAAAGCTCTATGAAGAAATTTTGTTTCTTTAATCAAAATTTTTACGCATTTCAGACATAGATGTCTAACCACTTCTAATTTACAAGTGGTCAACGTAAAATTAGAAGAATTGCAGTATTGTGTTAATCAATGGCATGGTCACGTGGGACCTGATAATCTTTGTGCGAAATCTGTGATTAAGAGAGAACACTGCGAAGATTTCGATTATGGTGCGCCTCTAGTTATAAATAATCAACTGGCTGGTATTTTTGCTGCTCGTGGATCACTATATGAAGATCTTGAAATTTTTATGAATCTGTGCAGCCCTAGAATTAAAACCTGGATCCACAGTTACCTTCCACATTTACGCTTATTGTAATGATTTGGTATCATAAAGTTTATAATTACTTTTAAAAACCTCGAAAAATAAAGAAAATATTTGTAAGCCCTAAGGGTTGGATAAGAAATATATTTGAAAAATATTTTACCTAAAATCATAGTGTTTTCCGGTAATAAATTGTTCGACTATAAAATCTGCGACAAAAGTATTAAAAAATTTGCATTGCTTCTGAAACATTACAAACTGCTTTACACCTTCAATTGAGATTTTTTAAGATTCCGCAAAGTCGTCTTGATCCCATCGGCAGTAGATATTTATGGGCGAGTAATGTTCATAATAAAGAGCATTCAATGACCTTAAAATGCAGTTCTAAGGCGATTGCCGGTGAAGCTTTGTCCTTCACATATATTGCATTCGACAACTGGTTTCTAAAAAGCTTCGAGCAATACAAGATTCCTCAAAGGAGGCGTTGCTGTTCGTAGCAGCTTCTTATCAACGACTTGTAGGTAGACTTGGGCGTTTATAAACCCCAGGGGAAAAATTTATATCGTAATATTTTAATTTTCCCCTCTGTAATAAAACCAATTGAGAGCAAAACCGAAAGCAGAGCAAAGATCCATTCAAGCAAGTCACGTAATTAAGAAATAAATATTTTTAAATAAAAAATGAACTATGATGATTAATCTGATTATTATTGTGCCTAATAAACTAGATCAGCTAGTTATTATCAATCTATTGAACAGATAATGAACGATAATCGCACATCCTCATTCCAATTCGTTGGTGGGCTGGAACGGAAACATAAATAAGTGCAGAGAACTAGCTTTAAAATTTACGTATAGAAATTTCACCCTTTCTTACTGACTTCATCTTTCTTAATCTCATTTACTCTTATCTCTATTCGCTGATTCCTCACATTATTCCATCTACAATGTTGGCAGCCAGTATTCTACTGATACGTATCGAAACTTATGGTTAGTGCATCTCTTCCTGACGTGTAAATTTATGATTCTAATTAGAGGCATAATGCTAAGCTTTGACAGGCATGATTACAATGTTTGCGTAAATTATGCAGAATTAAGTTTAAATAAATTGCATAAGATATTACGTCTTTCATCACTTGGTATATAATTAAAATAATTACTACTTTTTCTACTTTTTTGTAGTAGAATTTACACTTTTCATGAGGTTCCTTAATAAATCGAAAGATACAAATTTATAGAAAAAATAAATAATTAATTAATTAAAAAATAAAAAATTGTCCTACTTCAACGAGGTGATTCTTGAACTTTGGAAAGCAGTTCCTTTCACCGGCTTTGTTTAGGATCCTATCGATAAAGTTCTATCTGGCTAAATTATGCAAAAGTAGCCTTGAAATCGATATTCAGATGAGGATTTGAATTTGCAAGCGACTGTCAGCCTCTGAAGTACGTAAGGTGTTCAAAGTGGGCACTTACTTGCACAATGTGCATTAGGAAGAGGGACTTTAATGGCATCAGTCGAAGAGGTTCATAAAACTGCTACTTGAAATGCTTTCATAAAGAGGTCTTTGGTTTCATTATAAAAGAGATACTTAACGGATTATAAATTGTTCTTCTGGGAGTTCTGGATCATTACAAAACGAGGTTCTCGTTGTAAAGCATCTATTGTTATTTTCCAAGTAGGAACTCCTTAACGAGTTTCCCAATAGTTCTGAATTAAGCTCCAACTGGTGGTTTAAGCCAGAAAATATCATCTTTATGATTATCGTAAATTCCCTCTACATTATGGAAACAATTTTTATATTCTCTTCTTCAAAAATAGTTCTCCTTAAAACCCCTTAGAATTCTCGCAAATTAAAAACAATCCTTTGTATTCTTTTGCATTTAAATATTATTCATTGTCCATGTGACGTTTCCTGTGCACTGTGACACGTGCGTATAAAATTGTTATTTGAATGAATAATTTATGACATCTGGGGCGTTTATTACTCTCAGAAGAATTATATTCACATCATAATGGCTTTGATTTAAAATTTCTCTTCTCGATTTTATAACTCCAAGTTAATAAATGAAAGCGCGATTTTACCAATGATGAAAATGGAATGAGTATAAAGGATTCGTATGATTTTACAGGCCCTTTGAAAAGAGAGGGTTCGATTTTCATGAATTATTCAATGGCGAAATGGGAATCAACTTTCGCGCGTGACCCTGGATTGTAAACGTTAAATGGACAAGGAATGTTGAATGATGCTAAAAAAAAGCAAGGTAAACAAAAACAGTCGAAAAATAGTCGATGAATGCTTGCCGGACAATGGAGACTCATTCGTTTCGACCGATCGATCACACCTCCGACGTTTGTCCCTTTTTTTCTGCCCGATTCACTCGTAATTGACGAATTAATCTCGGATTCGACGAGCGAACAAAACTTCCCGATCCCAACGTAACGCGGTACATAAAGTTCAGCTCGAGAAAAGTGCAAGCGTGCCGCAATATAATTCGCTCGAGTGCTTTTTTTAAGCAACTTTATTCCTGATTATAATATTAAAATCAGGTATTGATCGAAGGTGAACATTGTGAAAAAAAATTAGGGAATGAAAAACAAGCCTCTGCATAATTTTTGCTTAGCTAATTCTAATTGTCGGACATTTATTTCCTCCCATGAAAATACATCGATCGGTTAAAATTAAAAGAAAAAGAATAAAAAATCAAGAGCCTAAGAGTTAGAAGAGTAAATGAAAGAATCCTCAGCGAGTCAGACTCGGAAAAATGGAACAAGTACTTCGATGCGGAAGTGGTTAAGTTTCAATTAAACTCCCTCGAGAAAGAGTTTCGATAATGCTTCTTGCCTCTAATTAATTAAACTGTCTATAAATTCGACGTCTTAGCTGAGTCTTTTTAACGTACGTTTTTTACTTTTAAAAGCATCAATAATCTTCGGACAGAAACGGATTTAATATAAAAAAGTGTCTACTGTTAAAAACACTATTCTACCTTTTCTTATTCGATTAAATTTTTAAATTATTATCTTTTAAAAAATAAGAGAGAGATGATTAATTTTAATTTTTTGA
Source organism: Synergus umbraculus (assembly GCA_900474325.1). Lineage (NCBI taxonomy): Eukaryota > Metazoa > Arthropoda > Insecta > Hymenoptera > Cynipidae > Synergus > Synergus umbraculus. The sequence goes on from UCOK01012634.1 coordinate 35,039, forward strand.
AAATGTTTACAAAGAAGTAATTGTTGAAGCTGGCGATAAAAAAAAATGTGGCATCCGTTTGTGCGAGATGAACATTTTGTATCTACTTTTCCTCGACGTGCTGAGAATTCATCTCTTTATCTGCCTTCCCTTTGAATCAGACACTCCAATTACCGTGAAAGCTTGATCACGCGCTTCGCGAAATCGCAGATACTCGTTTATCCGACACGTTACTCGAAAGTCTTTTGTGTGATGAAACTAAATGCACCTGCGGAAATTTATCTTTGCATCTGAGTAATTAGCTGTGATTATATTTACCCAGCTAATAAAAATTCATAAATAAATGATACTTTAATGTCAATTTTTATTAAATCATTCAAATATAATTACTGTCAATTCAATTTAACTTGACATTTTTAAAAATATTCTAGAAATAATTTGAAAGGTGATCATGTTAGAGTGAACAAAATATTGGTCCAGCATCAATTGTAATCCAATTTTATTATTTATCTCTACTATAAATAAGTTCGGAGTGACAGTTTCATAAAGAGGTCATATTTTCTCACCCGGAAAGTAAAATTGAAACCATGTTCACCTACGATCCCTCGTAAAATAGAGTAATTCATATACACTGTACCATAGGTAATAGATATTCCATATGGGATAGTCGATAGGTTCTCGAGAAAACGATTCAAGTAAAAGAAAACGAAGGCGGAGACAAAATGAAGTATCAGAGAGAAAAAAACATTACGTATCTTGTACTAATGTTGTCTTTGGCATATAAGAAATTGCAAATCTATATGGCATGCGTGGGATCCTCAGCAATAAACATGTCCGTTATATTCAATATATTTCAAAAAATATATTGAATATTAAACACTAGCATTATTGAAAATGATAACAACAGCCCTAATTAATTAAACTCCTTTAAAATCCCTCGAAATTCTTCAAATTCCAGAAAACTTAAAATCCCTTCAATAGAAGTCTCATTCTGTTTGATAAAATTCCTTTGAAGATTTATTCTTCATAGTTGAAAGCAAGTAAAGAACACAAAGGGTATATTACAAAATGGGATGCAGACTTACTTGCCAAGAGAAAATTATTTCTTCTTATTAGCAAATTCAGGGAAGAATAGAGCCACAATTAAGCCACTTACCTGAAACAAACAAAAAATCAAATAAATATTTCTTAAATTTCATGGAAAGTGTATTTTCTTACTTCTTTTGAAAAATTTTCAGTAAGGATTATTAAAATGACATAATTATAAATATTAATGAGAATGATGAGTTCTAGAGAGGAAAGAATTTTGGGAGGCAGGTCAAATCTCAATTAGAATCATCATTGTCAGCATGCATCCTCAAAGCATTTAATCAATGAGCTTAATGGCCTTGGTTGGCCATAGTGCTAGGAAGGCAATTCTGCTGAGGCGATCGAGTAAGGTCATCACCCCCCCCCCCCAACCTCTAATTTCGAGCCAGCACTTCTGAGGGATCACCCCTTTGTGGTGCAAAGACCAAGCTTACCAAACTGGAGTGCTTCTCATGCCACGCAGTATTGTAAACTATTACCGGAAGTGAAGCTACCTCAATCATTTGCATATGCCTGCCATTTAGTTCGCGGATTAAATGATAATTCCCCTAAATCAAATTTTTTCGAAATTACTTATTCCATTGAACTGATCAATCAGCTTCGTATGTAAAGAAGACATATTTCAAAATGAGTAAAAAATGAACTTAATTAAAATAGAAAACAAATCATTTCCGGGAAGCTTGAAAATTTTGTTTTTTTTCTAAACACAGTATCAGAAGAATAACTCACAAGTGATAAATAATTATTTTTATTGAAATCTGAATTCCAATACATTTCCAATCGACATGTCTGACCGACCGCGGACTTTTCTACTGCGGAAAACATGATTTTTTACTCGCCTGGAATTTGCTTGCCAAACAAGGCAATAAATAATAATTACTAGTTAGCAGACACCAATAAATTTGAAATCCATTAAAATATCTCCAGACTTTATTGATTTTATTTCATTTCGTGAATTCGAAAGTGAAAGCCGAGGATTTCTCACACTATTTCTTCTAAGAGTCTTTTCTTGAATTACGACCTAAGTCTTTCAACTCTGAAAGCATTAAAGATCAGGTCCAGAAGCAACGAAATGGAACATCCGGTTTTTGGTTCTTTTCCCCTATTTTTCTGTCGAAATACGAAAATAATCTTGTGGAATATTCTCGATCCTTATTGGCCAGACTCTCTTTATCTTAGAAAAAAAATTGTCCATTGTTCGAAGACTCTTTACTCATGTATTGAAGGTGACAGTGCGTGTCCACTGGAATTTATCTACGCGTTAAATCGTCGCTGTGAGTTACCACCATCCATTCACACACTATGTGTTTATCGTCGTTGTAATCGGTCTGAGTAGCGTGTCTAATGTGACACTACATCTCCCGATATTACTACCGGTTGTAAGCGATACTGCATTCAGATTTTTCATTTTTTCCTCATAATTTTTAGAGAAGAGGTATTTTTTAATAAAAAGGACAATATTCCCGTGGACAATACAATAACTTAGAAATCGATTTTGCTTTATGAACTATATGCAGTAACTAACACGAGAAATCAAACTACATCTGTTATTTACGTATCGGAAAGTCAATTCAAGCATGAAAGCGATTTTTCTGGTTAACCAGAGTCTGACGAACGCTGAAACTTGAAATGAACGTGATGCAGCTTTCAGAGATTTCGATCAGCCGATGAGACACGTCCAGATTGAAATCGGTACCTCGTGAAACGTCAGAGAATTCATTTCGTGCCGATGACAATGTGACACTCGTCCATGGCAGCTTAATTGGATTGAGATTCGTGACGACTAACCGTTAGAAATCCACCTGGTGGTTTCTTTCGTGGTGCTGCCTCACCAACTTCAACCTCGTCCTGGCAGTAACGAGGCTCCAGAGACTAAGTCCTGGGTCTAGACACGAACATCATCAGACATTTCATTAACCCTAATCCTTACTTTCAATAATTTTCCACGACTCTATTTTGCGAAATATCAGTGTCAAGACTTCAAGAAACCTAAAAGCTTAATTTTGCATTGGAAATCTTTTAAAATTCATTGAGATTTCTTGAAATTACTAGAAATATCTTAAAATTCGATGAAATCCCTTCAAATCTGTTAATATTTTTTGAAAATCTTTAAATTTTCACTAATTGTTTTTAAATTCTTCAGTGATTTCAAATCCTTTCAATTTGTCAAAAAACTTCAAAATCTTTTAAAATTCCTAAAAAATCTCTTCAAATTTCCTACAATCCTTCAAAATTCCACAAAATCTTTTAAAAATCTCTTGAAATATTTAAAACTTCCACGAGGAATTTTAATATCTCTTAAAATGCGTCAAAATCTCTTAAAATTATTAGAAACTGACTGAAATCCTTTAAAATTCACTGAAATCTCTTGAAATTTTTAGAAACATCTTTACATTCCTTAAAATTTCACTATATAATATATAAAATCCTATAAAATGTCATCAATTCTTTAAAAGCTATTAAAATCCGATAAAATCCTTGACAATTCAAAAAGAAAGTTTGAAATTCCCGAAAATACATTAAAATCTCTATTTAAAAATTCTTGGAATCAAAAATCTCACAAAAATCCTTTAAAATACGTAAAAACATCTTAACATTTTGTAAAATTCCTCAAAATCTCTTGAAGTTTTCTACAATCTTTCAAAATTCCAGAAAATATTTTTTAAATCTCTTGAAATATTTAAAAATTCCACGAGGAACTTTAATATCTCTTAAAATGCGTCAAAATCTCTTAAAATTATTGGAAACTGACTGAAATCCCTTAAAATTCATTGAAATCTCTCAAAATTTTTAGAAACATCTTTACATTCCTTAAAATTTCACTATATAATATATAAAATCCTATAAAATGTCATCAATTCTTTAAAATCTATTAAAATCCGTTGAAACCCTTGATAATTCAATAAGGAAGTTTGAAATTCCCTAAAATACGTAAAAAAATCTTAAAATTTATTAAAATTCCACAAAATATTTACAAAAATCATAAAAATCTCATGAAATCCTTTAAAATTCCACGAGGAACTTCAAAATTCCTTAAAATTCTTTGAATTCTCCAAACTTTCTTAAAAATCTCTTAAAATTTCATGAAATTCTTTAAAATTCCACTACATAAATCTTTTCGATGTCATAAAAATCTCTTATAATCCCTTTAGAATCCTAAAAACCTCTTAAAAACTTTCAAAATTATTGAAAAGCTCTTGAAATCATTAGAAACCCAAAGAATCTCAAAGAATACCTGGAAATTCTTTATAATTCTTCGAAACCCTCGGAAAGTTTCAAAAATTTCTTTAAAAAACAACATAAATAGCATAAATATCAATTTCTGTTTTTCCTGGCTTCCCTGACATGTGGCCACACTGCTTATAAAATATTTTCCAAAATATTCTAAAGATTGCTACGATTTAGCGGAATTCTTCTGAATCAACCCTCTATAATTTATAATCATTGAAATTGAAAGCGGCTCCCGACGCCAAACGATCTATCCGAAGTTTGATCTAAAACTCTCGGAAAGGGAGCGACTCTAATAAGGAGTAATTCGATCCCTGGTTACAGTGTCCCAATCGGAGAAAGAACGTCGAAGAATTATCTGCGGCTCGTCAGTCCTTGTGAATCGTCCTCAGCTTGGACCGCGAATCATGATGGAAACCGGATTACTGTGGCTGTCCTTTGACGTGCCGCTGTTCTTTGGGCAGGATTAAAGAATTTGCATGGCGATCTGCCAGTCACCAGGACCATCGACTGGACCTAGTCCCCCTGTTCCTGCTAGTCCACCACGTTCGTCGTTTCACTCCTTCATAGCCAACCGGTTCGTGCCAGCGGACAAGAAATGCGAACACGACATAGACGCCTTGGGACAAGGTTCTGGATGTCGCCACAGGACGATACTCGGCGCCAAACCCCATTTCATTAAATTACGACTTTTGACCAGCCACGGATTTAAGGCCACATTAAAAGGGGACAACGCTTAATCTCACAGTCGATTGCAGAAAAAAAATTCTAAGCATGCGAGGATGCGAAAAATTGTTTATCTTTTATACATTGTCTAAAACCGGTTATCTTTAGCTGGGTGAAGTCTTCATAAAAATGTTGTCTCTTCAATCTAACTTCATGTCAAAATAAACAAAACTTACTCAGAATGAGGCAAGGGAAACTTTCATGATTTGATAATAGGGAAAAAATTTTAATGATTTTACTGACTTTAGTTTGTTAGATTCTATTATGATCAAAATGAATATCAAATTTAAATTTCTGCATGACAATATCAAGCCATACTTTGCTTCGTCTCTCTTCCTAAATTGACCTAAAAAATCCTCAGGGAATGAGAATTAATTAATAAAAATATTCATTTCACTCTAATCCCAAATAAATTTTTACAATTCAAAAGATAATTTATTTGATGAAATCTAAATTAAAGCTGATATTGAACGAAAGCTTATAAGCGAATTACAAAAATTAGTTTTTAAAATTACTGCTTTTCATCGAAATTTGTGATCAGGCCGAATTTAATCAACTAGATCCAAAAAAGGAACTGGATAATGGAAGAGGAATGTAATAATGAAAAAAAAATCTAATATATTCTCTCAGATGAGAATGTAAAAAAAATATGAAATTTTAATCCGGCAAGTATATATGGACAAGCGAGATCTGCATTAATCCATGTTATCCAAGTCGAGAGGAAAATATCGTTGAAGTATTTCGTGGTTGGAGGTTGTAGTGAATAGAATAAGAAGGAAGGAGCTTCTTCTGCACCCATGCCATTAGACAGAATCCCTATAAAATCCAACTGAGGAAGCTGAGAGCACGTTGTAAGAGTCTTTTCCGGTTTCTACGTTGCTTCGACTGCTAAATTTCCTTATTTGATGCTTCCTTTTAAAGAAAGATGGAACATAATTTGAAATATAATTTACCCATTAAATAAGCGCAAAAACTATTTTCCCTCTATTTTAAAACTTCAATATATTTAATTTCAAAGGAATTTAATTAATAAATTTCTCTAAAAAAGGGACGGGGTTCAAGAAGAAAAAGATTGCCTTTTTAAAAAGAGGGGAGTGTCTGAATTAAAATGGACGTGGTCAATGGAAGAAAGAGGTGTGGTTTAAAGATAAGGGGCAACTCTCTAGATAAAAAGAGTCGTATCTAAGCAATTATTTGAATAAAAGAGGCGTGGTTACGGAAAAAAGGGACAGTAATATGTGAAGGGGCGTGGTCAGAGAAGAACACGCCTCTTTCTTTAAACAGTGTTGTCTTAAGAAAGAGGCGGGTCTAAGTGAAAATGGGCGTATCCAAGAAATGAAAGGGATGTGATTTGATTAAAAGAGGTGTTTTTTTTAGGAAATGGTGTTCCCACGTGAAAATTCCTGCCAGTTGAAATTATCTTCGTATGTATCCAAAGCTTCTACTTTCATTTTTGTGAAATTGGTTTTCCATGACACTGTCATCTCTACATAGAACAAAAATCTCGTCTTTGTTGCACTTAAGTATTTCGATTCTCCTCGATTTCATGCTCGAAGTTCTTCAAATCCTCGTTAAAAAGTTAGAGTGGATGCCACCACGGAATCCGAAGAGCTGTCCCGCGAAAGCGACGGATGGAATTCTATTTGTCATTGTATTGTGGTTTGTTCGGCACTACAATGTACCACCATGCTTCCACGAACTTGTACATGTACATATGTATTTAAGTACGTGAAACGCTCAATGTAACTAAAAATAAAAAAAAAATAAACGGAGAGCAAAAAAATCTGAGAGGAGAGAAAAGAAGAGAAGTGAATCTTCGTTGAAGAAATGGCATCATTCAGAAACTTGAACTCCTTGTCTTTTGAAAGAAGCAAAATAAGAGACACTTGATAACAAAGACTTGGTTTGTTATTTAAAACTGAAGAAAGATAATAAAAAAGTTTTACCTCTCTTTCATTAATTTTTAAAAATTAAAATTATATCATCAATGCGACAGTAATTTATTGAAATATTCCGCATTAATATTTACATAAACCTTTCGGCATTAATGATATTTGCCATGAAATAAAATCTACATAATTTGCGATATTATTGTTTGAATTATAAATCAAAAATTAAGTTATTCCCAGATTTCATAACTTCTGCATATAATTAGTTTAAAATCGCATCAGTTTCAAGTTCTAAACACGCATTACATGGACATTAATGCAAACGCACAGATCGAAAACTTCCGACAAGAATGGAGGCTGCAGGGCCCCTTTTAATTTAAAAATCGACAAAGTCATCGGGAATGACTTGCGGAATGGGATCGATGGTTCAGTCTCTCATTGGAAAAGTGATTCGTGCTCAAACCGGTAATTAAATATCCGCTGTCGGTATTGTCGCGGGTATTCGACAGGAGCCACGACTCATCTCGCTCACAGTAACCTCTCGTTACTGTTTACCAGGAAACCAGAAGTGACCTTTTGTCCCGTTAGCTCGTTGCACTCGTCGCTTCATTTGCATTCGAATCGTGATGCCCGATTGACTTTGCGTATCTATATTCAAATCCAACATTTCAAATGACTATTTCCCACAATTATTTTAATAATTATTTTCTCCGATCTCCATTTTATCCCTGAATAATTCTTTATAAACTCGACATGAACATATTATCCTAAAATCAATCTATAATTTTAATTAGGACACGCCCCTTTTCTTCCGAAACGCTCTTTCTTTTTTACTACGCCTTTTTTATGAAGACACGCCCCTTTCCTTAAACAATATCTCTTTCTTTCTTTTCTCCTTCCGCCTTTTATTAAAATAATATTCCGAAAAGTATAAGTCTGATCCGAAATCATCAAACTGGTCAAATTTTGATGAAATCGCCAAGGTCAAATTTTGGTCAGAGGGGAAATATCGTTTTATTTAACTTGACGGGAGCAAGTCCCTTCTTGAAAGCACCATTAGGATGCAATTGGACACAAATGGCCACCAACGTCAGCGGTCGAATCTCTCGTTAGCGCAAACAAGAACTGGAACCAAAATCGCCTCTTTTCCTTCAGGCGAGCGAATTTCGCTGCTCTCATTTGTCATCAGGGACCTAGGACTGGCACAGGTGCATTACCGACTTCCAGCATCGCAGGCATTACGCCATCCCTTTTGGATTGCCGAATTAATCTCATTTTCGAAATTGGACGAAGCCATTTAAAAACGAATGCATTCGGCACTGCAGGCATCATTTCATTTATATAGCAGCAGGAAAAAGCGACAATTTTTTTTTACGAGGGACTCGTAATGGCTGTCATATAAAAATGACAATTTGGAAACGATAATCAAATTTTTATTGAATGAACAGTTGACGAATATTTTTTCTTGAATTAGTTCAAAAGTTCTTTAAATAGCTTTAAGAATTTATTTCTTTTTTAAATACTGTGTTTTAGTGCAAAGGGGTGTGGCCAATGGAGGAAAGGGTATAGCCTAAATAAAATGGGCGGGCCCCCAGAAGAAAAGAGGCGGTTCCTAGATGAAATGGGCGTGGTCTATAAAGAAAGGGACTGAGGCCAAAGGGGTGTGGCCAATGGGGGAAGGGGGCGTATCCTAAATAAAATGGGCGGTTCCCTAGATGAAATGGGCGTGGTCTACAAAGAAAGGGGCTGAGAACGAATAAAAACGACTTTAAAAAGGAGAGAATTACGTATGAGATTTCCTGATTGCTCCACGCAGTGTATGGTGTAACACACTTTAAAGATCAATATTCTCGTCACCCTTTTTCACCCCTATTATGAAATTTCTTTTGAAAGCATCATTTCTTGTAAGAAGAATCGACACTCGATAAAACAATAGGGCTTCTTGGAAATTTTTACAACCTACGTCGATGGAGAGAACCTGTCGTTCCTGCTGAGTGACTGACAAGATGTCCCTCCTCCTCCATCTTTCGAATCTTCCCTCAGCCTTTTTCTTTCCCTCTTTTCCTCTTTCTCTCTTTCTCTGGTCACGGAACCTTACAACGGTGCTCCTGCAACTCGTCTTTTTCTGAAACTTGTCTTCATCCTTTCTTCAGTTTGCCACTCAATATGCTGGCAGACTTACTTATTTAGGACTGTCCATAAAAGAACAATGATGTCGTACTTTGTCAAGACGGGGTCACTTAATTGAGTCGAATCTCAGAAGAGACGCGATTCACTTTTTTTGTCGCTTTTGTTCAAAAAAAGGTAATAGCAGCTACGAGGCTGAATCTCTTTAGTAGAGTAAACACCGTGGATTATTAAGCCCAAGAAAGTCTTTGACCACGTGGCTTCATACTTCCTTTTCCGATTAAGTTGATCATCCTATTCTTCAATTCACAAAGCTTCGGATTCAATTTTTAGTTTTGAGCGCAGAAACGAAAGATTGAAAGAAAGATTATTACTTAATCTTGGCTATTTGTTGTAATAAAAAATTCCAGTTCAATTTAAATTTAAGATTTAGCTCTTTGCTTAACATTTTACAGTTTAATTTAGACGCTGAATGCTTTTGAACTTTTGGAAGTTCAAAAAAAGGGCTTAATGCTAATGCGTCGCTGTGAAAAGTCGAGAGTATTCAGCTCTGGTTTTATTGAGGTAAAGTATTTGGAGAATCAAAGCTCGAGTGTTTGCACTGAGACTTAGCATGTTCGCGTGAATGACTCGTCTTCTTCCTCCTTCCTTTTTCCTCTCATCGGAATCTTTTTTTTTCTCGGTCCAACCTGAACCGCCAAGCTATTGACATCGAACCCTTTCTGCTGCTCTCCCCCTCTCTATACTATACATCTACGTGTAGAATATACTCTCGAATCTTGGCTATATTGCAGAGTTACCAGTTTCCTTTCAGGGACAAAATGAAAAAGGGCTGCGATGTCATAAAGTCGAGACGAATTAATTAGATCTCTATGAGCAGGGTAGGCACGATTTCAATCTCGAATTAAGAGTTGTCGCCGAGTCAAAAGTTTTGATTGATTTTATGCATTTCGCTAATTAAAGACATTTCAATCAATCAAACGTAGATCGCAGATCGATCGGGAGGTGAGATACAGCAATTTATGTCAACAAAAGAAATTAATTAAAGAAGAGTTTCAATCCTGTCATCTTTATTGGCGAGTACCGAATATTACTATAGCGTATCTCCATCGAATTTCTTTTATTGTCGGAACCACAAACATGAAATGATAATCCGGTTTATTAAAGATGAGAATAGCAAAAATGAAGCAATTCTCTCTCAAAAAAAAAAAAGAATTCTGGAGGTCCTTTGGGGGATGGGGAGGGGGATTGAGAACCAGACCATTCCCATCGGTCATACAGCAAGACACCGTTAACCTTCGAAGTTCAGCCCAGGTCCTTTTCTTGTGAGCCCAGCAGGCGACACAGGACCTAAGGTGAATATCGTGATATATCACACGATGGTCACAAACCCTATCTGGCACTAAAGAGTCATCCAAAAAAGGAGAAATGGAAGTTAAATGAGGGAGCAAATTAGTGTGAGCTCGCATGGGAAACAAGCAAATCAGGAAATAAAAATCGAGATAAAAGTATCGAAAAGGAGGAAATAAGTGAAAAAAGTATAGATGCAGTCAGCCGTGATTGCTCAGTCTCTTCTCAAATATAAATAATTTTAATCAATAAGTGCAGACGAAAGATTTATTTTCAAAGTCTGCCGAGTTAATATATTGAACAATTTCTGCCCAAAACAAAAGAAGAATAAAGGTCTATTTGTCAGTATTGTAAATGGGATATTAGGAAACAATAGATATCGATAGATATATAGATATAGATATAGATGGATCGACTAGTTCGTTCCTTCGATATTTATGACTCACTTCCGTGCGACAACCACTGTGGTCGAAACCACCTAGATGGCCAATGGGCAGACTTTCCTGAGACGTTGATTGATTGTGGAACAGACCAGGGCGTGCTTGGCTATTCTCGAATCTTCTGAAGATGCCGAAGATCATAAAAATTACATCATTCTTCTCTCATAATTTGCGAACCTCACTAGATTCACTTCCAAAGCAAGTTATCGAATAAAATCAAAAATCTTCGAAAATTTGTTACAAATAATAACAGTTATATATCCTATCGATCCTAAGGGGCTAGACTCAACAATGAAGCAGAAAATCTACAGAATTTAAATTAGAAGAGCAAGAAAGAGTTTCTCGATTGGAATAGATCCTTTTTTCGCAAGACGTCTAGAATGATACGATCTCAGCGGCGTTAGAACGTCCACAAATCATAATGGCTAACGTCATCCTACCACCCGAGATGGGTACGAGTCCTCGTGCAGAGAGTTATCGAGTCGGCATCTCTCGACTCGCTCATGATTCTAACCACCGGTAAAAATGCAACGCGACCTTTTAGCGGAAGGGGAATCCCCGAGTTTTCTATCCTCGGATCCTCCTCGAGACTTTCAGAGTTCCACTCCTTCCTCTCACTCTCGTTCACTCCCACGCTGATATTATGTATAGCAAAAGAAGCACGAGGGGTGGGAGATTTCCCCTTTACTCTCTTTTGCACAGCTACATTTCAAGCCTATATATATATAGAAAATATATAGATATATATTATATACATATATATAAATATAGACCAGGCTCTTCTTTCCTTCTTGGGGACTACAAATAGCTTGTCAGGTGAATCATAATAGAGACTCAGATCGCGAGATAATCTCCCGCGGGGTATCTCACCGCCGTTCACGTTCTAGACCTCGCTTCGACTGACAATGAGTTGAACCGAACTGGAGTGAACTTGAGTTCAGGATAACGACACGGTTACATTACCACTCTCGATGCTGGATCTCGGATTTCCAAATCTGATTTACATTCAGGAGATTCCTCTTCTCTGTCAAGGGATCATCTCTGATGAATTCATGTCGACGCTGAGTTCTCGAGGCTTAATTCTTTTAAATAAAATGCCACCCACACAAATTGTTACTTTTGGTCTCGAATTAATCAATGATTTTTGAGAGAAGTTTTTTAAACAGAATGTTTACTAATTTTTGACCATCAAACCGGTTATTTCTCGGTTGCAAATTTTTATATCTTCTTCTGGTATAGAAGCACAAATTACCTATTGTAATTAATGATATAACTAATCAAAAAAAATTAAATATTACTCCCGGTTTTACTGGCTAGTTGACACCCATCCCTATTAATGTGAATGAAAAAAAAGTAGCAATGGTGAGTGTCAAATTCTCGAATATTTCGCTTGTGAGTGACGTCCTTAGCTTGGCAGTAATCCTTATTACGATAAGCTCATCAAAAAGTGGGTATTACTAAATGTGGGTAGGGTGAGCACTATACAACTGGGAATAAACTATAAACGGCTGATTATCGAAAGCCAGGCCCAGGTGTGATTAAACTGCCTGCCCCTGTCAAAAATACAGCCCTAAGTCTCTCGAAGATGCGCGATTTTTTACTCTTTAGATATACAAAGTTTCAAAGCAAAAGCTATTCCTTAAAATGTATATAGCATTAAGAAAATCCTAAAAGAGCTTCCAAAATTCAAATAAACGCGAGACTAAACGTTTTTTTTATGATTTTTTCAGAAAATGGGACCAACCTTTCAACTCTTCAGAACTCACCATTACCTCCCACGAGATAAACCAAATAGCATCCTCAAGTTATTGGTACGTACCTGAAACATAGGTAAAAAGAAAACTTAGCATTTTTGCATAAAAAAATGTAAATATCAATTATCGCAATCTTTTCATATTATTATTATTATTATCCATATTTCTTTTTGAAACTACGGAAAACGGAAATTATTTTACAATCCTCGCGTGAACACATACGAATAAAATAGTTCCATATCCGTTGGCACTCATGCTTTAACGACATAATGTTGAATGCAAGAGTCAACTGAAAAACTGACGCTTTCATTTCGTAAAATATACAAAATACGGATCAGACCGAAAAAGCTCGAATTCTGAGTGGGACATTCAAATCTACCCAGAGTTTATTTGGTCGAAAATCGATAAACCGTACTCTAAATAATGGCATGAAAGGATTTTTGAATGAATGTGATTTTTTTCAAAGCGAAAATCATGTGTCAGTTTCGAGGTCAGTTTTATACCGTATAAAATCAGATAAAATGAATATAAAGTAATTAAATTAACGAAATTACTTCGAACTTCAAAATAGGGTTGTGATAAGAATTTTTTTTTAATTCTTGTTGAAACTAAATCCCAAAAATAGCTGAATCCGAAATTCGTTGGCCCTTAATCGAAATTTACTTTCTCAGCACTTAATTTGCCTTCTTTCCATTTCGTCTACATTTTCTGCTTCGACCTTCGCCTTTTTTTATTACCATTCATTCTCATGGTCTCTCTTTTCCCTATTCATCCAGCCGGCTTAACTACGGCTATCTGAAATTAGTTCGAGAAAGAAAAAATACCAATTTTCTCAGCAAGCGCGCGTGAAATTAACGCTTCAATTTTCCGGACTCCAAAATTACGGGGTTAGTAAGTATTAATATTTTTCCTCGAAAAATGCATATAAAAAGTTTTAAAAACTGAAGACTTCAACTATTACAATTCAACCATAAAATACGTCCATTTTATCTAAGTATAAGTAAAAGCTGCTAATTTCTAGTTTATTCGAGTCAATAACCTTCTTCGTTCTCAGATAAATTTAATTCATTCGAATTCATTTGAAAAATAGATGATTATATAATAAAACTGAGAGAAAGGTCAAAATACAGATCGATTTGTCTTGGAAATATCACTTCTAATAAATATTGCTTTAATTATCTCTTCCGAAGATTATTATTATTATCTATTCAACTGGTAGATCTTTAAACAAAGGATGATAGTAATAAAAAAGAATTGTGTAATTTCTCGGAAGTCTGAGAGAAAAGAAACTTGGAAGTCGAATCGCTGACACTGAGCCGGATCTTAATTCAAATGGAGTGCCAAGAAGCATAAAAATTGGAGGAAAAGTAGTCAAAGTAGGAGATATTCTCGAGCGAATGAAATTCGCGATTGGAAGTATGAATAAAGCAAGACAAAGTGACGTAGAACTTAATGCATGAATAAATATGGTCTAATATCTCGAACTCGACATTTTACTTCCAAGACGTGTCTGTGTGTCACGAAAGAGGTGAATTCTAGTTACTAGATTTATGAATAAATTAGCGCTCTTGAAATGATATATTTCAATTTGAAAAGTCTCTAATTTTGAAAAGAGTCAAGATCAAGAGGGAAAAGGAGAAAAAGAGATTAAATGAAAAGAGTACAATGAATAAGGAATACGAAAATATGAAATATGAAAATATGAATTATGAAAATGCCGAAAGTATATTAAAATTTATGAAAATAGCTGACACATTTAGTAAGGATGTTTCAAAAATGAAATGAAATCCTCTAAACTCTCAGTAAAAGTAAGACATCGACTCACTGCATCATCACGTTGACAATGTTATACAGCGATACACAGGTTGGCCAGTAGCGTCGGAAACTAAACACAGACCACCGGAAATGACGCTGATCACCTCCGCGTACTTCCTCCTAACGGCGCTTGTCAACCATCAGGGAAATTTGATCGAATTCAGTTCATGTCGTGGTCACACGGGATTCTCATAACAGATTACGACTGATATGCGAATGAATTAATTACAGAGACACTGAAAGCATTATAACAAGCATTCAAAGTTGACGTGAAATGGGATAGGTAAACTTAATTAAGTCGGTTGCAACGGGATTTCGCGTAATTAGAAATCTAAAACACGCTTGTTATGTGATCTTTTCCATGATACTCGAGTTCGCGAAGGGAAATTGATACACAGGTATCAACTGCTAAAAAAACTACTGCATCAGATTAAAAAATGCCGATTTTTATATTTTCCGAAACAGAAATACGACTGAAGAAAGAAGAGCAGTGCGAGAAAAGGAAAAGAAATTCGCACACAATCGGAACGTTCATACATATTTATAGAGATTTATCGTATGCATGTGAAGTTCATCCCCTTTTTTTGGCGTTTTGCCACCATCACCTGTTCCACACCATCGAATTTTATTTTCATCTCCCGCTGCCGACTGTCTCGGCGACCATAAATACCTAAATCGTAGTGCGTTAGGTTCGCTAAAAAAGGAGAAAAGAAAGGAGAAAAAAAAAGAAAAAAAAAAAAGAAGGAAATTCGTGAGGAAACGAAGCGTTCTTCCTATCAGGAAGTAAAGAATGTTTAGGATCCTTGCCAGAAAAAGATGTTGCTTTATCTCGGCCTTTGGCGCTCCTTTTTCGCGGTATATTCTACCCTCAGGCCCTTAATCTGTATCATAAAAATTTTTTCGCATGTACCTTAGAAGTCACGCGATTCACAAGGTCTTCAAGATAAACAAACTTTGAGATTCGTCCATGGTTGCGTGACTATTGGATATTATTTAAGTAAAAAATTTAAATTTCAAACAAAAAAAAAGAAAAGGTTTACTGAAATTGAAGAGAAGACACCTTACGTGTTGCTAATATTGTTTATGAGAGTCTTAGTTCCATCAGGAGGGGGATTTTTTCATTCAAAGATTTCCGACTCTCATTAGGACATTTTTTTTATAGCGATGCCATATACTTGAAAATTAACTTTTAACGAAGGTATAAGTATTTTCTTGGATAAGATTGTAAAGTTTCTTGCAAAACTCTCGAGACAGATCGGCGAAGTTTGCGGTGTTTTTCCTGCATGAAATTCATGTCGCGTGACCCAGCAGCCGGAACGAAATGTCAGTTAGATGACCGTAACAGATTTACAGTTGATGTTTCTTGCAAGGAGGTGTTGAATACAACTTGAAGCCAATTGCCCGAGAAAAAAAGTCCCTTAGAAGTTAGTTTTTCCTGGATCTAAAATTGAATTAAACCATTAGACATTCAAGAATCTAAATTCAATTTGTAGATACTTCATCCTAACTTCAAAAAGTTAGTTCCGCTTGGAAAAAGAGATTCAATAATGCGGTGGGAATGGGACAGATTTAATTATCACTCTAAATGATGAATCTGAATGTAAATTTTCCCTTTGAGCACCTTCAAAGTACAATATTTGAAATACTTGCCCTATGGAGAGAATCTATGTGAATAATGTGACGCACTATTGTTACGGCTATGCTTGGTAATAAAGCAACACGCCACTGGTATGCATATTGCCAAATGTTCATTATCGAAGTAATGAACGCCGGCAAAGTAATGTGCCCATTAGCAAAATTACCCAAACCGCGTGGCTACTCCACTCACAGTTACATGGGTGGCTTCAATTGAAATTTCACTCCCACATGTTTCTGAAATTATTTTCCTTAATTAAGAAATAATTTAATCAAACGTAACACGCTTTCAGAAAAATGAATTACTCTGGTGTAGAGAAGAAAGGACAATAAAATTAATTTCAATTGCATCCGCATTAATTTTGATGTATCTGGTAATATTGATCAAATTGAAAAAGTGAGGGAATCAGATATAAAAGATATTCCTTTGACGGGTCGAAAAAAAAGCAACTCAGTTTATCAATACTAGAGTGGACAAATACGAAATACTGATTGACGTTCCCCTGGTGTTCGCCTCGAATTGCCCACTAAAAAATTCTATAAAACATTGAAGGGAAAATGGAGGTGAAAATGAATGTTAAATATTTGGTACTGTTGTTCGAGCTTACACACATATCCACGCTGAATGTAATAATTTTCAATAAACTGTAATTCCCTGGAAAGCTATTTGAAATATGATAATTAAAAAAATTGTTTACCTTTACTGATTAATACACCTCAATACAGAATTTCTAAAATTATCTTTGAAATCGTATTAGAATTTGCGTCGGCACTTAGTTTTGTGCTCATGCCAGCTCCTAACCCAGCTTAAATACCGGCACAATGCTTTAGCAAGAAAGATCTTGATTAATTTATGGTTTCAATTGAATCACGACACTCCAACTGCTTCCCAATGCGGATCATTAGCCGTGGTGAGCTACGTGATTTGCAATAGGATGCGAATTGCCGTGTAACTCGCCGCCCAATCAAACTCGTTGTAAACAGTTGTAACGGCTGATTCAATCGTCGATTCGTGATGACGATAATTCATCCATACGACGAGTTGCGCGTGGGATACCACACGTTAAGCCAAGCGTGACATCACAAACAGATATCAGGTTCTGATAAAAAAGAACCGATTACTCCAGCCCGACAGATAGTCATTACCTTATCATTTCAACACTCTCTGATGCATAAAAACAACCTGTAAAAAACGAGACAAACTCTCTTCTGCCCGCATCATATTGCTTTTTTCACTTTTATTAATAAAACCACATTTATTGTGAAATTCATTAAACAATATTCACGCCTACTAGCCACGCCTATTAGCCACTCCCATTAACCACACCAACTAGCTCCTCCTATTTAGCTACATCCACCAGTTAATCATAATATAGTCACTCTAAAATAGGAACGCCCACCTAAACTTCCTAAGACTCGAACACGCCCAAGGTAAATCATCCTAAACCACGCCTACTAGCCACGCCTAATGACCACTCCCATTAACCCTACGAACTAGCTCCTCCTATTTAGCTACACCCACAAGTTAATCATAATATAGCCACTCTAAAATAGGAATTTAAATGCCCAATGTATGTGCCCAATGTAAATAATCCTAAACTACGTCTGCTAGCCACGCCTAATAGCCACTCCCATTAACCACACCACTGACTCCTCCTATTAGTTACATCCACCAGTTAATCATAATATAGCCACTCTAAAATAGGAACGCCCACCTAAACGCCCTAAGACCCGAACACGCCCAAGGTAAATCATCCTAAACCACGCCTACTAGCCACGCCTAATGGCCACTCCCATTAACCCTACGAACTAGCTCCTCCTATTTAGCTACACCCACCAGTTAATCATAATATAGCCACTCTAAAATAGGAACGCCGACCTAAACTTCCTGAGATCCAAGCACGCCCAATTTAAATAATCAAACCACGCCCTCTTGCACACAATATCCATGCTTACTCCTACCCAATATCCACGCCTCTTTTTCTCCTCCAATGGCTCGCTGAGTCCCAAAATGCACAATTTCCAAAATTCTTTACATACTTCGATTAATTTAATACTATGTAATTAGGTAAATAAATCAATCTCAGTTGTAAAAAAATAACCCTTGTGATTAATCTTCCTGCTGTCTTGAATTAGTGAACTTTATCAAATTTTTTCCAAGTTGTCTGGAGGAAGAGGGGTGACCGGAATAATAGGTGCGCCTTCTCTAACGGAAGAGAGCGTAGTCCGGGAGTGACAAAACAGAGAAATAATTCATTGTCCGGATTAGGAGACCCCCTCCTTGAGCGCGACGGACCCCCTAGCCATGAATACAGCTCCTCTTAAATTATCACTCTCGACTTTTATTCAGACTGGGGATAAAATTTCTTTCCATCTGGTGAAAAAAAGGAGAGTATTCTGCTTAAGAAGCCGAAGGTAGCATCACGAAATAAAAATATTCTGATAAGAATCTAGAGATTGAGAAGAGGTAAAAATGAAAAAGGATTGGAGTTTATATTACTAAAGTTTGCTGCGATATTCAAACCCGTGATTACTTTTTTAAAAACTCTACGTCTTCTATGGCATCTAAATGCGATTAAAGAAATGTCTTTCTTTAGTTTCACCACTTGTGAGAAACTGTATTTTCTTTCATTACAATACAATTCGGAATAATTTTAATCTTGTAAATACTGTTAAAGACATTAAAATGTTTAAATGTTTAAGAACTTATCAAAATGGTTACGGTTTAATGGATAATTTGCAAAGTTTCGAAGTTTCCCTACCTCACCCGCATATAATATCTCATCTTGGTCAAACATAAGCACAAACAGTTAGCAACTGTACATAAACATGATACGACCTACCCTAATGTGTATTTACTATCCCCAGTGGAGTCGACTTCATAGTCGGGTTTAGAATACATTCCTCATACGTACGCAACTCTCTCATACACGCATATAAAATACACAAGTACAAAGTGCTTCAACGTGGAGGACGACACGAGAAATGGTCAAATTAACAACCGATATAAATGTAACATACGTTGCGTGTAAATGTAACCGCACTTGCTAAATACGTTATTCTCCGCTTTTATGTAACCTGACAGAATTATGAGGAAATCTCGTGGGACACGCAACGTTAGTCCTTAAATTCTGGAAAGCTTTTAGTCTCCAAAGAACGTTCATCAAAAGATACGAAGTATGGGATTAAAAAATTGCAAGAATAATAATATATGGCTGTGTACTAATCGAAATTTTAAAAAAACAACTGGCCAGGAAAAAGAAGTATTTTCTTCCAGAAATCCTTTGCTTTTTACCATGATTGGCGGTTTGTTTTAACTACTTTTAAAAACTTTTTTCGAAAATAAAAAAGAAGTGAAAAATGGAAGCTTTGTAGAAATGGAAATGGCACAATCGCAGCGCTATATCCTTTGATACAGGGATTTTGAGATTGAAACTTTCATGCAACCTCAACATTGCCAAAATCGATCCCTAGCAGCTGCCTGAAGCCATAATTGCTCTAGAAATGCATTATTTCGCTGCAAGCTTCATACGAGAAATGAAAGGATTCATCCTGGCTGAGCATCGTTGAAAGCAACTGCGAAAAGGACTTATCTGGAAACTGGAGAAACAATGGAAAATAAGGGCCACGGTGTTGTTCCTTTGTTTCTTCTCTTATCAGTTCTTAAACTTACAGTTTTATTTCAAATACAAGTACCATTACAAGTAGAATTAAAAAGAAAATTTAAACCTCTAAAGAGATTAAGTTTGAATTATATTCTCGAGAAAACGAGATTTCAGGAAACTGTTTCTTGGACTTGAAAAATTCTCTCAAAAAGACCACTTGAAAGATAAAATGAACAAGTTTCTCAAATCTGTGTTCATTAAGGACGACTTGTGAAATAATTTACGTCATTTGGGTCCGAGGATCCCATATGTCATTCTTCTCATATACATTCTGCAAGATGCCAGGATAGTTCATTGCTTGGAGGAGAGAATGAGGACACTCAGAATAAAGGAGATAAACCAAATGATGAAGGTGAAGAAGAAGAAAAATATCCAACGACCTATTATGAAAAAGAGGAAAAAGGAAAGGGTTGGAGTGCCTTATAAAGGTGGGTGGGATACGACAGGAATTCCTTGCTATATGTATATAGAGAAGGCTTATTAAGAGCCACGAAGTCTATCCTATCTTTAGATCTCAAGTTATAAAATCAAAAATTATTTTTGAAGATTGGAAACTAGGTGACAAAGTGTTTCCAAAAAATTTTCCTCGCTCTTTCCAAGACCAGAAGAACCCTTCAACTTTTTTAAATATTGCCTATCGCAAAACTTTCTGTCCTATATAAAATACTTTGTCATCCTTTGAAGGATACACAGCACTAAAAGAAAGTAATGTGAAAGAAAGGTAGAATGAAAGTTGGTGGACATAAAACTCTTTTCGTGTTGAAAGTTAGACTTATTAAAGGTTCATAAACTGTTAAAGTGGAAACTGAAGAATAGTTACCAATAATGAGAAAATGAAAAAAGGAAGAGATAAAAGTTTTGCATTAAAGGCTGAGAGAGACAATAAAATCTCAGATATAAGAAGATCAAGATACATATTAAAAAGCCAGAAGATTTATTTCACTTGACTATTGACTTATTTCTGGGTAAAAATACAAATAACAAGTTTTTGACTAATTAAAATAGATCGAATATACAGATTTTGGCGAATTCCTTTTAGGAACAAGGATTTCTTGTTTGATAGATTGAAACATCGATATCCTATTACATCCGTATATCTGGTGAGAAATTATGTAACGAGCTGACATCCCATGGAATGCTCGATAAATGAACGATAAAGCCAATGGACTATAAATCCTGCGGGTGGTCATTATCCTTGTTTAATCGAATAAATCAATTAACAGATTGGACGATAATGATAACGAATGACTCGAGGATTCGACCTTTCGGTGGGTATTCACCATACAACCATAAACTTCTGATATGGTCAACATGATATAAAAAATATGATTTCTGCTGAAATCATTTTTATTTCTATGGTAATTTATTAATTATTACAGAAGATTTACCTATTCCTTGACGGTGCTTATCAGACTCGAAGAAGTACGAGTAATTGCAGATGAAACTTGAATGCAGCTTCATTAAATAAACCCATTTCCTTTCATCAAAAAGCCGATTGAAACATTTCAAAAAAATTTTAGATCTCTCAAACACCTTCTGTTTAATTTTTCGTCAGTTTTTCGCTGTCGTCGCCAGTGTAATTAAAACGCGGAATTAAATTACGAATGCGACTGTGTTTCAGCGTTAATTAATTCGGGAAAATAAAAGAGCAGTAATAATATTAACCGCAGTGAAGTTAGTGGTTAAGTTGTCCGACTTGCACATAGAGAGAGAGAGAGGAACGGTAGTATTTTACGTTTTTACTTCCGAGAATCCTTCAATTTTCAAAAGCAGTACATCTAAATACTCCTATTCCCCCATCAACTCTTCATCATTCCCTCTTAATTCGACTTCACCTGTAATTCGCGGTTTAAAACCTCACGACTCATGAATCACATTCTCTTGCTTCCCCTTTCGAGACTCGTCCACGATTATTAAGCTTGCACACAATTGGATTTGCCGTAAGGACCATTAGATTAAGAGCTGCGCTTTAAAAAGTTTGAGAAATATTAGGATCTCAAAGTAGCACTAATATTTTAAATTACATTATTAAAATGTTGAAATTAATTTCCTTATATAAAGCAAAATGTGGTTAATGAGCAGAGACAAATAAAGTAGGCGTGGTTAATGGGCGGGTCCAAATAAAGTAGGCGTAAACAATGGGCGGGTCCAGACAAAGTAGGCGTAAATAATGGGCGGGTCCAGACAAAGTAGGCGTAAATAATGGGCGGGCTAAAGATTATGGGCGTGGTTTTCCTAAATACACTTGAAATGAGATTATATTAATCTTTTGAATACCTTTTTCGAGTTTGACTACTGCAATACAATATAAAAATAAAGAAATTATAAATTGAACTATTTGGAACGCAATGATTTAAGAATCAGGATGCAGAGTTCAATTCTGGGTAGTAAACAATATCTCCTTGAAGATTGGTAGTTATGTCGCTGACGCAAGTTTAGATATCCGATACTTATAGGCACACTTTGCGCGTGGATCCACAGGGGTAAATCTACTAGGTTGTAACCCATAGCGATATCCAGATAAGGCCACGTTACCACGTACATGCGATATGGTCGCACTTGCCCTCGTACACCGGACCTTTATGGGCGTGTACTTTTTCAGCGATCGCCTTGCATAAATCAGAGGCTGTAAAATCAATTTTGCGTTTCCTAAGAGCAGTAAGAGGCCTTTAACCGTTACGATCATATAATATATATATATATATATATTAGACATGAGATGAGTATACGACATAATGGGCCATGACGTGGGAGGATTCAGACAAGATGAGTAAGAAAAAAAAGAGGGAAAATAGAAGACAGAGAAAGATGTGAGAATTTCTTGCAGAGAAGAAAAGGAAAGGTTATTTGCGTTGACGAACGTGGTGGCCGTGGGGGTTGCAAGATGGATCTTCTCTGCGTGACGAGTTCGTCGAAACTCGTGACTTCTTCGCCTGAATTCGTTATGATACCTAATTTAAAGTGTACTCCATTTTGTAGGAGTCGCGTAAGAAGATGAAAAGGTGGTATAAAAGAGGAATATGCAAGATATAATGCAAAGCAATAAGAAATTGAGCTTCAGAAGATTGAGTTTGGATAAGTAATCTTTTCATTTTATATAAGAAAGGAAGATCAGAAGGAACTTTATTTATATTTTGAAATCCTTTCCCCTTAACAAAACAGATGCATGCATTTATTAGAAATGTAAAAAATAGATTTTGCTGAAATTCATCTCTATGTCCAGAACAATCCTTCACCAATAACTTTTACGTCTTTACATAAAGTCCACTTTAAATATTCCGTTTAAAAAAGATATTTCCTCTTCTTCCCAAGAGATTCACTCTGAATAATCTTCCTAAATAATCTGCCTTCTGCAAGAGTGAATCTAATCTGAAATAACTTTTCGTTCAAGCAGATTGGTGGACCTGCTTCCAGATGAATTTTGAATCTACAATCTGAAACTCTTGCTGGAAGTGGTAGTAGTCCCCCGAGTGTTGGACGATGAAAGACCATTTCCAGATTCCAGAAAAGGGGCAGTTCGATGACGTAGGTAGCTTGGAACGATTTTACGATACATGAGAGTTTGCGTATGCATGCATACATTCGCTAACTCACAAATATACACACACCCATGCATATATACAGAAATACAGAGTTGATACGTACACGGAAGTGTGCTCATATCTGTAGGTACTGTCGAGAACGATAAATCATGATTTATGATAACATAAGTTCCATTGAAATGAAATAGAGGCGCTGGTCCACCATTGGGTATGAGATGCTGGTGGTGGGACGTTCTCGAGTTTGCCATTTCGTCTGAGTTTATGCTCATTCACCCACCCCTAAGAAGATAAGAAAGGAGGAATACGGTAGGTCTCACCGCCTACGAGAGGCCATCCACTCCACCTTACGTCAACCCTTTTACTCCAACTCTTCTTTTTTCGTTTTCCTTCTTTACCCTTCTCTATTTTTTACTCTTTTCAGAATTTTATCCTTCTTTGCTTTTATTTTTTGCCCACAATTTGAGGTTTTTCTCTCAACTCAGAACTCAAAATTTTTGTACTTTAGTCAACTTAATCAGGAATTTGAGAAGAGAAGAAAAAACTCCTGATTTATCATTTTAACCAATTGATAATACAAGTTCGTATAAAAAATATAATTTCCTCCGATATCAGCTTTTTTAATCTTCTGCTCTGAAAATAACTTCGAATAACATGTATATAAATTGAACTTTTAATACGTTGGCGTAAAAAACCAATCTCCAAATTCTCTGCTGTGACTTTGTGTGATACATAAAATTTCCAATATTACTGAAACTTTCTACTTTCAAATTGTCTCCTGACGATATAACACAGCCGAATTTAAAATCATTTGAATTGTTATGATGTACTATCGTGTTTTTTTTAAGATAATACAATTTCTTTCTTCCTCCACGTGGCACGCTCACTCTCTCCTACCCAGAGGGCGACGGTCTGAATGAGCGGTTTGTTTTTACCCCCTTGAGTGTCTCGCCTGGTAAATCCTGAGATCCCATTATCCGTGTCTCATCCATAGTGATGTGGATTACAATAACAAATAGGCGCCCGGGTCGCGGACCCTCCCGATATCAAGGGACAAGGATCTTTCGCGAGGACACTCTGGCCGAAGGGGCCTTACCAAGCGAGAAATGCGGATACCTACCACAGGAAGCGCACGACTGATCTGAGTCGTGACCTGCACGTGCACGGACTTCTTTCAAGTGCCATGTTAATGATCCTGCCGGCCAATACTTGGACCTCGCGAAAAACAAAATAAGACAAGGTGGTCTTTGTTTTTCAGTCTCTTCTATACTGGATTGGATGTCACAATTCAGATGGCATCTTGAATATTAAGATGCTAACTTGTAAGTTAACAAAAAGACCCTCTATACTCTCAAAATCTGATTTCGCAAGAAGTCACCAATAGACCCAAGTCATTTACAAATTGATTTAGTAAGCATTTCTGCTAATCACTGGTAGACTACAAAAATTGAAAGAATAGGGCAAGATTTAGGTTTAAGACTTGGTAAATTAAGAGAATTTACAAAGGAAATTATTTTAAAAGGCGGAATTAATAGGTGGAGCCAAATAAAGTGGGCGTGGTTAATGAGAAGGTTCAAATTTTGCCGAAGTAAAGGGTGTAATTAATAGGCGAAGCCAATAAAAGACGTTGGGGATAATGACCCAAATAATGTGGGAGTAGCCACAGGATTTAATTAATGGACGTGGTCAAATAAAGTTGGCGTAGTTAGTGGGCGTGTCATGTGAGATTGTTTAATGATTGCTTAAGAAAATTGGTCTTAATCAAGGGCAGAAAACGGGAAAAGAGAAATCTTTGCATAATATAGGAAGATGAGTATACATTGTAGAGAAAAGGAAATATAGACAGCTTGCTTTGAAGTTGGAATATAAGGAAGGTAAAGTTGAAAGGTTCTTAAAATAACAACATATCAAAAAATGTACAACCGGTGAGAAATAACTAGCAACATTGAAGAAGCAAGAAAGACCGTTTGATGTGGCCAAGTTTCTGAGCTTCTCTCGTCTAGTTTCAAAAGTCGTACAGGTTCTTTCAAAGGCCTTTGAACATATTGAAGCGGTGTATTTGAATTCAGCGCCCTTCTTGAAATATTAGTACAATGAATGAATGTTATTCGCAAGTAGTAGAACCAATCAATTGATATTGTTTGATCGGTAGAGTGGGGAGCGGGGAGATTCTTGGTGACCAGCGAGCAGATATCATTTAGGAAATTATTTAATTATTAATTGCTCGCTTGATCATTGAGCATCTCAGGCGCCACTCTCTCGAGCTCAGAGGGATTCTGAGAGGTATTCAGTCTTATTTAGTGTTTCTTAAAATATCTTTGTTAATTTAAATAGTGATTGGTTTTACTACAGTGATTGTGTGTTTATTTGTTGTTGCAGTGTGGCGTTTTTAGCTTTTGCGAATGATACAATTTTTTATGACATATTGGTAATGTTATTCGCCCATTTATTCTGCCAGCAACGTTCATATCATTTCTTTGCGATGCCAAATTATACACCAATTATGATGCTTGACTGTCTTCTAACGTATCAGCCACTATTCTATGACTTCGTTTGGATGGAATTGCTCACGGTATCGTAACGATTATAATTGCGGATTGATATTATTTGTTTACTGCGCCGATTGCGCTTTATTTGGTTAAAATGTGATCTTATGTATGTTGAAGTTCTTCTTATGTCTCGCCTATATATATATTTGAATCCGCATTTCATTTCTGATTTTATATTATGTCCATTGATCTCATTCTGTTATTTAAATAATTGCGAGTTTTTCTAAATGGTATCGTTATTATATTTCGATCCGTAATTTAAATTCCATTATTTGTTTGTATGTATGACAATTTGACTCATTCTTCACGATAGCTTTGTTTAGTTTATTGAATGTTTTGGTTTCTGAATAATAATATCTTTATTGACGCTATTGAACTCAGGTGTGAAACTATAAATCTTATTTACAACTGCCTTTCTCAATCATCCCGATTTAAAATTTAACTGCTATTCTTAATTCCTTGATTTGGATTCTCATTTCTCATATTGACAAATATTTATATAAATACTATAAAAATGCTTTCCTGTCGAGGATACGCAATGTAATTCCTATCTAACAAAAAATTTGGTTACAATATCCAATTAAAGGTTTCTCTCATAAAGTAAAATGTTGCACAAGTCGAACTTTACACTCAATTCTGCAATCTTCCGGCCGAATATTGAAGTAAAATTCTTCACCTGGCAACGAGAAACTTTTAATTGAGGAAGGTTGTTAAGAGAAAACGTTTAGATCAACATTTTCTCATGAAGAAGAACTTCTTTCGGATAACTGCATATTTTTTTTTATAATTATTATTCTGATAATTGTCACATTTTTGTCGATGTACGTCTTTCAAGAGTGAAGCCGGTAAATATTTGCGAAACCTACAGATATTTTGATGTTTACCGGCAAACTTTAAGGTCAGAAGACTGTCGTTTGAAAATTAGCTTTAAAGCGAACACGCTCTCAAGAGAATTCAACCAAAAAGAACTTTCACCCTCATATTTTCCTCTTAACTTAAGGTTCTTCTAAAGTTAACGTATTTTTTACGAATTTCTAAAAATTTAGGAGAGATGTAAATGTGACGAATTCCACATGTGCTAGGGGTATAAAAATTGAAACCTTTCAGCATCAAATGCTGCCATCATCAATAAAATTCTAGATCCCGAAGAAAAAATAAATTTATGAAATTGTTTCAGCCTTGGGATTAAAATGTGGTGGGTTCCACATTTGCTAAAGGGACGAAACTTTTTGCAGATATTTTATTTCCACTCAACAAATTCAATCTCACAGAGAATGAGCGAATACACTTTTAAAATGTCCCCTCTTTCGGAAAATAATACGTCCTACCTCATAACCATGAAACTCTCAAGATTCTTGGAAGGAGCGGTAAATCAAAATTCTGTCGCAGTAAGAAGCTTTGGCTTTCCGCAACATTTACATTCGATTATAGAGCACGACCTACTCATCCATACTGTCTCGAAAACAGTTGCCTCAGAACCTCCCCTAATCTTCTCTCGTTTCTCTCTCGCTTCGCTCTCGATTCAAGGGAATGGAACTCACTTCCTTTCACTGATATTCTCATTCGAAAAAGGAGCATCGTTTCGTTTCGACGACTTGCTTACTCGGGGACCAGAACTCTTTATTACGATCCTTGCGATTGGAAACAAAATGGAGGATATCGACATTCTTTCCCCTCTTGGAGGGGCTTCATGCAAAAACGCAAATGCTACGACCAATTCAACCTATTGCTACCTGTTTTCGCTTAAAGTGCTTCAGAATGAAAATAGAACGAATTTCAGCTTAATCTAATTTCCAATTCTCCGACTCAGTCATCCCATGATTTAATGAATGATCAATTTAATTACAGATACCATCATAGAAATTGTTTTCATTAAAATATCATTCGAACTATAATATATAATAAAATATAATGTATTTTTAATACATAACTTCATTAGTATATCATATCAAATGACTACACAGATATAATTTTAATAACCAGATATCGAATCAAATTATCTATGAAAGATTTAATCATACTTGCTGCTATTAAATTTCCATTCAGTAAACCTATTAATTATGATGATTGAAAAAAGTAGTTGTTTAATATCAATTTCTATTCTATGTTAGTGCACTTAAAAGTTGATTATGAAAATAAATATTCATTAAACATTAAGGCGTCAAATGAAGGCTAATTGAAGGCAAATACATTTTCACAATTTCCAGTTATTATTTTACACAATTCGCGTAATAAAACTATCATCAATTTTGATGAGAAATTAAAACCTTGCACACATCTGGCATTGCAATTTTCAGATAGCGCATTCATTTTATATTTTTTGTCGCCCGTGTACCGAAATAACAATGCATTTTCCCATCGCGCATAGAATGACGGAAATTGGAAATCGGCATGAGAAGTGAATGGTACGCCGCAGATTCGTATCGATGTTTCAACGGTTCTATTCAAATTCACCAAATTCGTATTAAAAGACATAATACACAAACTCGTCCAATCTCTCCAGTTAAAAATGAATTGAGAAATAGAAAAATACTTCAAATAATAATTAAAAAAAAAATATAATAAATTCCAAGATGAATGTTTAAAACACTATTACATAAAGTTTAGTGGCAGATGAGCCTCTGTAGATAAATTCGCACACCTCACACGAAGTCAAGTTTGTTTTTTGCTTTCTGCAAGAGCGTAATTCCGCTTTTCCTCTTTACACTAGCTTTTGAGAGACTAACAGGGATCCATTCAAAGAGAGGCAACTAATCTGCGACTCGCAAGTTACCCACAATGCACTTCGTGAACGAACAGGGACTCATAACTTCGGTTGGTCAGTACTTTCTACCAAAGCTGGATTAAACTCTAGTTTACGCGTGAATTATGTATAACGTGTAGGTTGCAATCTGCAATATTCTACCTTCTTACTTAAATTTTCTTACTTGTAGGACATAACTTTGAATAATCTACGTTTACAATTTCGAAGAGAAAATTACATCCAAATTAATAAGAAATTTACTGCAGTCTGGAACTATGTATTTGTAATTTATTCATGGGCAAATAGTTAATAAAAATCTCTAAACTTTATAGGCAATTTTCCCTACTAATTAATTAGAAACAAAACTCCAACTGCAATTCGGAATGTTCCGGTTATAAACGTTCTTCTTCTTTCGAAAAGTCTCGGAAAAATAGTTTACGGTGTTTATAAAATGAAGGTGAAAAGGGATATGATTATGAAGAATCTCGAGGCGGATCAGGGACGAGGTAAAATTAAAAATACGATTACGCATGCATGCAGGATGAGCAAGTAAAATAAATGGAGTTGATCGGACCTTCAAAAGACCATCTCGATTCGTCCAGCCCGGTTTCTTTTTCCCTGCCCGAATGAACGTCGAAAAAGCGCCCGAAGCAGGCAACGATGCGCAATTAGATGCTGCAATGAGATAGCCCTGCCATTAAAGGTAAATCTACAATTTAAGCTTAAGAACTGGCGTGTGACGCAAAGCAAAACAAAATTACGATATAGGCGCGCAAGTCTTAAGATTAAATGTAGATTCACCTTTAGGAGTCATCTATTTTTATAATGCTCTCGATAATATGACACACTATTAAACGAAAATATATTTAGCAACGAATTGATAGTATATCTACATATTATGAAATTGAGAACGATTGCTGTGCGTTCGTCTCCATGATTACGAAACCATTTATTGGAATTTTGAAAGAAAGCTATGAAATGCTGAGATATTCGATATTTAAGATGAATTCACGTCGCGTTGCGTCGCACGCCAGTCTTATGTTTAAATGTGGATTCACCATAATAGCCACCGCGGCAAAATTATAGTAATTGTTCTCACAGTAGAGTCATAACCGAGCCGTTGCGGCTTGCGGCATGGCTGCCGCAGTAATGCATCCTCCACGGAGTTTACATTGTTTCTGTAGGGCCCTGTAAACTGGATAAACCGCCTCTACAACTCACAATGCAACCGGACCTCAAATTCCCGGATTAATCAATTTCTAAGAAGATGGAAGAGATCATTCTTCAACCGTGAGATATTTTCATACCACAGAGTAAAAAAACTGTACTGAGTTGGCCCTCAGATCTAATGGAGTCGCATTGTACATTTTAGGGACCAAAAAATAGATTTTATGAATTTTAACCGGTGCATAGTTAATAATTTTAAATCTTACGAATTTTCAGAAGGTTTCATATTAAATAATTAATTTCCTTACGTTTGTTGCCGGAGACTTCATTTCCTTTAAATAGCCGTAACACACGAACTTACCTGAAAACAAGAAAATAAATCATTAGAAATAGAGAAAAATTATTATTATTAAAATAAAAATAATTATTTCCATCGTTAAATATCATATTGCAAGATAAAATATTAAAATCGAGGACTTTGAAAATATATATCGCGAATGCGAAACAGGTGACAACATGCAAATAAATAAGTGAAGCACTCTAAAACTTTCTCGTAAAAAGTGTCATACTATTGAGCTTTTTTGTTAAATATAATTCAAGCTTTTTATAATTTACGTCTTTCCTTGTACGTATAAGGCAAACGACAATTTACTGCAGACTAATGATCTATGCAGAAGAATTTGCACAGTTCCATATGTATATTTATATATGCATTGCATATTTGTGTGTAATATCGTGTAGTCATGCAGTGAATATGTGAGCGTGTGCTGTGGAGTAAGGGTGAATTCAATAATGCCGGCGAAGCGACGAAAGGAACTCAATGGAACAGAGAGAGAGCGGGGTAGCTCTTTCAGGTCGCCCGAAACGAATTTCGTACAAACAATAAATAATACGGCGCCATGGTGCTGAAATGCCTCTGCCTCCTTCTTGACTGAAGGAATCAGCAGTTTGCTCCTTTCGTTCTGAGTCTGCTGAAAAGACCGAAGAAAGATGAAGAGAGTAAAGCATCTTTGTAATATCAAAAATCATACTTAGATCATTGTAAAAAAAAAAATAATGAGAACAAGTTCAGTGTTTAACACTTAAAACATGCAACATTTTCCATTCTTTTATATAAAAGTTCGTCCTCTCATATCTATTATAATGAGAAACCTCGAGAAATTGTAAAGTGCCTTATTCAATTACTAGATAAGAAATGGTCGTCATGCCATAGATTGCAGGCGAAGATAGGCCAGGCGTGAGGCAAAAATCACCTGGCAATGGCCCCTAATGGTCACTTAGAAGAGGCAAAGTCTTCCCAAGAGCATTTCTCTATGATATCCTTCCTAAAAAAAAATCACGACTCTATTCAGCTTCAGGAATCTAATTCGAGATGATCCTTCCGCTGAAGATGCCTTTGCACGAGATTGTAATCAAATTCAATGCCCTTCATGAGATTCTTGGAATACTGATAAAATGGAAGGACCTCTAACCCTGGAATGATGACGTGAGGACAAATGATTATCAATTATAGGATTTCCGAATCCGAGAAATCATATTAACATTAAGATTTAAATTTTAAATGCTCTCCTCTGCATGTCTGAATGGAGTCGTGTTGTAAGAAGCTTAAAATAATTTCGAGTAGAAAAGCAACAATAATAACAACTGTGCAAGAGTCACTTATACACCCGCTGGATGCCGGACATCAGCCAACTTCGCCGCTTCAACAATACTCGGATTATCTTCGGCTCTATAAAACCGCCTCATAAACTCGACCGTATATAGTCATGGACCAGGTAGGTATTTACTATACAGCACTTTAACTTCTCTGTACTTGGAATCCACCTCTCCATTTGTCGCACATATCCTCTGGCGAAAAGCGTCACTGTTTGCCTTAACGACTGATCGTAAGAGAAACATAAAAGATGAAAGTGATGCTGAATTTGAAAAGAAGTTTAGTATATTTTAGAGACTACATCCATCCATCCATCCATCCATCCATCAATCAATTAATCAATAATTCTATAAACACAGGAATACCATTATACTTTTCCTCGTAAGGATAGCGTTACAAGGTAGAGTCCAAAAATCATTTTAAAAAAACGCCTAAAGTAATGAATGGACGACCACCCTGGCTAAATAATCCAAATGAAAATGCAGAGTCACGTTAAGTATATAGATGCAGATGAAGCACACCATTATTTTTGATTATTCAAGAGCATTGGACCGAATGAACGATCACGAGTTCGGCTGCTCGCAATCTTGATGACTGATAATCAGATTTTAACGAAGTCGACCTCGAATGAGAGTAAAATAGATGCGCGTGCCGCTGAACCCACATCAATGATTGTGCTTGGTGCAAAGTCCATTGGTCCACGTTCGACTCTGTGGCATCGCTTCGTGGTGAGAACGAACCCACAGAACTTCCACTTGAAGGCACGTACTGCAACTCGACTTCTCGTGTTCCTTCTCGCATACGTTCCTCGACTAGCAATGAGTACGAGTACTGGAAAAGCATCGCTTCCACCATTCTGCAGATGAATCTCGTATATGTACAAATTTCTTTTAGTAGCCAGTGTATACAATGTCGCAGAATCGGATGTTTCAGTTTACTGAAAAACCAAGTAAAATGCACCTCAGACTCTGAGGCTACAAGCAAAGATGATAATCAGTGATGCGATACGCGAGAGAGATAAGCATTCACGACTCGTTTACTCACAAGAATGCAGAATCATTTGTATTCCAGACTCGCCTCAGAAACTATCATTCAAAATAGCCTAAAGTTAACTTAAAGTTGATGACACCTTGTGTTGCCTTTTAATCCCTTTAAAAATTCCTCATAATCGACATTCCATCAAATACCCTTAAAATTCCAAGATAATAACAGGGGTTTACTGACTCAACCGATTCAAATTCCAGGCTTTTTCCCGATTTTTCAAGGCTAAATCCCTGATTTTCCAGGAAAGTTGAAATTAGAAATATCTTAAAATTCCACGAAACCAAAGGGATTTGTTAATATTTCATAGGATCCCTTCAATTTTTACGAATCTTTTTAAAATTCCTGAAAATCCTTTGAAATACTTTAAATTTCACGAAAAACTTCAAAATCTTTTAAGATCCTTTTAAAATTTCCTGTAATCCTTCAAATTTCAATAAAAATTTTCAAAATCTCGTGAAATATTTTTTAATTCCACGAGGAATTTTAAAATTTCTTAAAATGAAGAATAATTTCTTTAAAATTTTGGAAACCTATTGAAATCCCTTAAAATTTCCTGTCATCCTTCAAAATTTCATAAAACATTTTCAGAATTTCGTGAAATATTTTTAAATTCCATGAGGAATTTTAAAATGTACAAAAATTTCTTTAAATTATTGAAAACTTATTGAAATCTCTTAAAATTCGCTGAAACCTTTTGAATTTCACTAGAATATTAAAAATTTCATGAAATCCTTTACAATTATTATATAAAATCTTTTACAAATCATAAAAATCTAGTGACATTCTGTACAATTCCCTAATGTGCATTAAAATCTCTATAGAAAAATTCTTGAAATAAAAGATCTCACAAAATCTTTTAAAAATCAATAATACATTCTCTGATGAGAATGTAAATATGACTTGAAATTTTTTTAATTCTATGAGGACTATTAAAATTCCTTAAAATAATTTTTAAAATGTCAAAATTACATGCAATTTTTACAAACATTTAAAAAAAATATCACGAAAAACTTTAAAATCCCTTAAAATACGTAAAAATCTTTCACAATTTTTTAAAACTTTACCCTAAAATTCTATAAAATCTTTTATAAATCATAAAAATTTTGTGAAATTGTTTAAAATTCCACGAGGAACATTTAAATTCTTTAAAATCACTTTAAAATAATAAAAATTTCTTTAAATTCTTACAAGTTTTCTAAACTCCTTTATAACTCCACGAAAAAACTTTAAAATCCCTTGAAATACGTAATAAATTAAAAAAATTTTTTTAAAACTTCAAAATTCCCTAAAATTCCACAAAATCTTTAAAGATTCATAAAAATTCTCTTGAAAAGATTTAAGATTTCATGATGAACATTAAAATCCTTTAAAATCACTTTGAAAAATTAAAATTTCTTAAAATTTTTACAAGCTTTTTAAAGTTCTTTAAAATTCCTTAGAATTCCTTACAAATTCTTTGAATTCCCTAATCTTCCTTAAAAATCTCTTAAAATCCTTTATAGTTATTGAAAATGTCTTGAAATCATTAAAAACCTAGAGAATCTCAGAGAATACCTGGAAATTATTTATAATCCTTCGGAATCTTTGGATAGTTTCTAAAATTTGTTAAATAAATTATAAAAGTTATATGTGTAATAGTGCAAGTATTTACTCAACTACTAATCAGACTTAATTTTGAGCAACTAAGTTACTCAATCAAATTATAAAATATGGAACAATAAAACTGAAGTGTATTAACTTATTTCATTGGTAACTTCACGCAGAAAAATGAATCTGTTAAAATTACGAATTCACGATCTGCTGGAAATTTCTTCTGGATTATTTCTACAGAAATAATCTGCTGTCCCTATTCCAACCGATTAAATCGGTAGATTCTACGGATTTTTCTGTAAATTCAACAGATTTTTTTTCTGCGTGTTATTTCTTTGACAGAAAACAAAAATAGTGTATAAAAGTAGGTTCTTGAAAAAAAATTCCAGGCGTATTCCCGGTTTTCCCGGCAGTAGACACCCTGTTAATATAGATAGAAACACCTAAAACCTCATCGAACACCTGGACTTTATTATAAATATGGTAAATTGATATTTAAAAAGTTTCTTCTCCATCTGATCTTTATTCTGAAGATTCGGGCAATTTCCTTCCGCTTTATATTCATATGATCGTCTAACGCGTCACAGGAAAAATAAAAAAAAAGAGGGGGTTAAGGAGAGGAATGCAATTTTAAGACCCATTCACCCTATTCTTCGCTGCGAACCCGTTGATCCAATCGCTGTCGTTATCATGCGAACAAGAGGAAGTTCTCTGGGCAAGTTTTTGTCTTTGGAAATAGCATTCTGAATTCCGGGTTCAGAGCGAAGAAAATGGTGGTTGAAATAGGTTGGGATCTAGGAGGGATCGATCTAAAGGAATTCTCCTTCTCTGACACGATGATAAGGATGTTCAAAGGGCAGGAATGAGGTGACGGCGGGGATACTTACGCCCTTATACCAGGGTACGAGAAATTATCGTGGCGTGCTCCTAGTTGAATATCAATGCCCCCGGAAGTGTAGAAGAGCGGTTCGCTCGCAATCGTAGTAATCCCTCCGGGTAAATCGGCCATCCAATTGCGCCAAGATACCTGCTGGGACTACCGTTAAGCTACGCAAACAGCCCTCGGATATTCTCCAATCATAAGTTACTAATCATCCAATCGACGCTCATCAACTATTCAAAACTTGTGCTGTTTTCATTTTTTTTAATTACATATAATAATCTCTGTAATTCCGTTAGCCACAAGATTCAATTTTTCAATTTTCTTGACGTTTCCTTGACGTTTTTCCTTTTTTTTTTTTTTTTTTTTTTGATAATTTTATTAATTATGCATGCAATGTTTCCCGCACGTCCAGAACGCGTATAATATTGCTAATCAGGGGATAATCATTAAATTAAAAATTGTAAGATCTGAAAGAGGAAGCTCTCAAGATATTTTCCCTCTTGTTGCAGTTCTGGAGAGGCTTCAGCTTCTTAATCTCGAATTTAATCCCAATTTGCAGATATGGGCATCCCGCTCGAGGCCGTGCATTTTTTTATTTTCTCCACATTTTGGTTTACGAGCAAAACCTGCAGAGATTAAATATTGAAGTTGATATCAAGCTCGGAACATCAGAAGGGAAGGTACCTTATCTCTCGTCTGTGAACGCAGGATGCGTTGTATGTCGGAGGGTCCTGAGAACTTTCATGCTTTATCGCGATCGGTATGCAACCGACTTGGCAAAATCAGCATCACGTGTAAACTACACACAAGACAATCCTTTTATCGCGCACTTATTACGTGTTTACTTATCAGCTTTGTTGGTTAATTTCACAATTGCGCAAGCGAGATTAATTTTAGATAAGAGCACAAAAATGTATATAATCAGCATGAAAATGGAAGTATAATTAGAAAATAATATGTGTAAAAATCAAGAAGATCAAGGTCTTCAGCTTTCTAATCGAAGGCTAAACTTCTATAAACATCTCAACAAAGTCATCGGAGTTATCTACGAAAATATTTCAATATCGCAGTCTTCCTAGGGGGTCATCTTAACCTCGTGATATGGCAATAATTTTACATAAAAATGATAAAGACTTGTAAAAATGGAAAAACATAGTTTTAGATTATTCCTCTGTATAATCGATCAGGAAATTGTAAATGTCGCAGAAATAATCTCTTTTTTAAATATGTCATTTTAATTCATTCAAATGCATTTAAATATATTTCTGCTGATATAACATTCGTATTTATATACATATATTTACATATGTAAAAGTTTAATAAGAAATAAACCATTATAAACCATTCTCAATTTTTTCGTGCCTTTGGATAACTACTTGGGGAAAAGATATAAAAAGACTTCGAGTACAAAAAAAAAATTGAGCTCCTTTTGCATTTTGCCCCATTTGTAAACCTTTAATTAGTATTTGAATTGCAACATCCATCATGGACTCTGATTTTCCCCACCCACGCTCTCGAATAATCGCAAAGGATCAAAAAGGCAGTTCCTGAGGCTTGACTGATTTACACGATGTCTACCTACTTCTAGGCATTCTAATAAATTGCACGATTTGCTGCCCCAATGATTTATCCATAGCTTCCTACACCTGTGTATAATTATTACTGCCCAAGAAAGGCTTCGCTTTTCCACACGTGATCGATATCGGCAGCAATTTGTCCGCAGTAAGGAATGTATTCAGATATCGCAGAGAGCAGTTGTACAGTAATTTATTGAAGAGCAAAAATCTAAATAAAGTAAAAAGAGATGTGAAATGTGAGAGAAATATATCGAGAAATATTCTTCCTGTTCCTGATCTCTAGAAAAATAGCAAGCTCCTTTATAGGGGATTGATTTGAAGTCGAAACAGGAAGGTATTTATGGCAATTGGCGACGTCAACCAATTTCGCAGAATAATGTACTGATATACGAATAATTGAGTTTCAAATTGATTCTTCAAGTAATTTACGTACACATGAGCTACGATACTGAAAATTGGCCCCTTGTTGACTCAAGAAAACATATGACACATTTCAGATTGGAATTAAGGTCAACAGCTTTTTTATATTGTGAAATTAATCGCTCAGAAAAGCTCACGTGAGACAATTAATAATTATCAGCACAAGTGTCACACTTAGCAGAATCTTATCAGAAAAGTACAACTTGTCAATATGTACTCGACTTATTTACTGCCAATAAAGTGACATAAGAGCCTAGTGACATTCCTAAAGAAATCAATATTGTCTCTAAAATTCCAATTCCACTGTTTGAAACGACAATAAAAAATTTTACGTTTGTTAGAGTAAAAGCAGTAATCGTCGCAAAAAGGGAAATTTAGGGGAGTCTTCAGTGTAAGTTTAAGTGTGGGAAAGTGTACTAGAAAGTAAGGAAAAGAGAGGAAAACTGGGCTGTGGTAAGAATGATAGACGGTCACTCGTAAAACATCGTGAGAAAGCACCTAAAGCTACAGCTATATGCTCACGTGTCTCTCTCGATCCAGTCTGATACCTTCAAATCCCTCTCTTAGGACTTCTTTTCAGGTCCCGAGGATTTAGTATCTACAAACTGTAAATGCCACATCCACTTTTCAAGATGAATATATTTTGGTAAGTGAAATATAATCACCCCCTTTCTCTATAAAAGAAAAATTTCAATAAGTATCAATTTCCGATATCGTGTCTCCTGAACTTTAGAACTCGTCGTAATCTAAAGAGAAGAGCTTCAAAAAATCGCACCAAACCACTATAACACACGCGAGAGTAATTGGAGTTATCGACGAAGGGATCAATCATGAAATATCGTTCCTGAAACGGAAACTAGATTTTTATCTCGCGAAACTAAGAAAAAAAGATGATAATTCACTCGGACTTTGCGTTATTGCCTCTCGGTTATTTTGCTAATCAGATTATCAATAAGTAATAAGTAGGGAAGCAATAAAATGAAGTCCGAGTGTAATTCTTACAATTAGAGTAAAATTTAATGAAGTAAAATTTTCTATTCTAAAAAGATCATTGAGTCGAAGTCGAAATATTGTAACGCCTATTCCGCACTCCTGATTCGTCATGTAAGTATCGATAGTGATTTTCGACAATCGATACTTGCCGAATCGTAAATTCGGCGTAAATTAAATTTGAAAGTTTGAATTTGAAATTTTGAATTTGGTTTCGTTAATAATCATTTTGTCACGAGTCTAAACTTGAACTACATTGAAAATCTAGGAATTTTAAGGGAATTTTATGGAATTTTTAAAGATTTCATGAAAAATAATGGGATTCTAAATGCTATCGTAGAATTTTAAAGAATTTCAAGAAGTTTCTGGGAAGTTTTAGAATTTTTCATGACTCTGATTAGATTTCAATCGTACTTCAAGGTACTTTTATAATTTTAAAATATGTATGTTGTGGGATTTAAATAAGGAATTTTAAACTTTATAGGGTATTTTATTGAATTTTTAAAGATTTCATGAAAAATAATGGGATTCTAAATGCTATCGTAGAATTTTAAAGAATTTCAAGAAGTTTCTGGGAAGTTTTAGAATTTTTCATGACTCTGATTAGATTTCAATCGTACTTCAAGGT
>UCOK01012636.1:0-13815 GCA_900474325.1 Synergus umbraculus
ACAAAATCTTTTATAAATTATAGAAATATTTTTTGAAAACCCTTAAAATTTTACGAAAAACTTCGAAATCTTTGTAAATTCTACATAATCTTTTAAAAATCATAAAAATCTTTTGAAATTTCTCAATAAAATACCCTATAAAGTTTAAAATTCCTTATTTAAATCCCACAACATACATATTCTAAAATTATAAAAGTACCTTGAAGTACGATTGAAATCTAATCAGAGTCATGAAAAATTCTAAAACTTCCCAGAAACTTCTTGAAATTCTTTAAAATTCTACGATAGCATTTAGAATCCCATTATCTTTCATGAAATCTTTAAAAATTCCCTTAAAATTCCTAGATTTTCAATGTAGTTGAAGTTTAAACTCGTGACAAAATAATTATTAACGAAACCAAATTCAAACTTTCAAGTTTAATTTACGCGGAAGTTACGATTTGAATCAGGAGTGCGGAATAGGCGTTACGATATTTTGACTTCGACTCAATGATCTTTTTAGAACAGATTCAAACACAACTAATACTTAATAATTTCATAGCACCTTTTGCTTAAACAATTTCAAAATTATTTTTCCAATGCGATTAGAAGAATTATAAGGATCTTTAATCTCTAATTCCAAATTGACAAATATTATACATAATATTATATATAATATATTTTTTTTTCCCCCTCTAGAGCGCAAAAGTATCCAATCCTCTTCGTTGAAAAGAAAATGGAGTGAATATGGAAATTATCCAGAACTTCAGCCCTTAAGGAATAAGGGTTTTGAAAACGTTTCATCATTTATGAAAAATCATTTTACTGATTTCTTATATTGTATATATTATGTGTCCACTAGTCTTAAATGAATAAGAGTAAAATTTCTGTAAATTCTAGAAATTGAGTGAGATTACGAAGGGAGGATGAAGAATTACGAAGAAGGGATGCAATGAAGGAGAGATTATTGTACCCTAGTAGAGATGCGTCAAAGGCCAAGGGTTGAGCACCCATAGTAACCCCCAGCAGGTAGTAACCCTTTACACGCGACGCATAGTTAGCCAGTTCGTAAAACGCGTGACGAGCAATAACCTTGGCCTTGGCACGTGCAGAATGATGCATTGCTATGCGATACGTAGAAATTTTCACCATGAAAAAAGCTCTCTTACTCAGACATATTTCACTCTTGTCAAATTACTTCTTTGTCGGGTGTTCAACATTAATTTACGTGCACGCACATTTTTTTCTTCTTTACTTTTCACTTATTTACTCGAATTCAATTGTCCCATGAGAAAATCAGTAGAAAAGGGCGAATTTAGTCAGCCGCAAGGGAAAATGGTCTTTACATGTACCAAAATTCGCTCTAATTTCATTATCTATAAATATATATATGAAATCTCTTAAATTTTCACTAATTGTTTTAAAATTCTTCAAAATCATTTCAAATCCGTTAAATTTCTCAAAAAACTTTCAAATCTTTTAAAGACCTCTTGAAATATTTCAAAATTCCACGAAGAACTTCAAAATCCATTAAAATGCGTCAAAATTTCTTTAAATTATTGAAAACATACTGAAATCCCTTAAAATTCACTGAAATCTTTCGAAATTCCAAGGAAAATCTTTAAATTCCTTAAAATCATTTTCAAAATGTCAAAATTTCTTTAAATTCGACAAAATCCCTTCAAATTTGTCAAATATTTCATGAAATCCCTTAAATTTTCACTATTTTTTTTTTAAATTCCTAAAAATCATTTCCAATCCTTTAAATTCCTTAAAAAACTTTCCAATATTTTAAAGACCTCTTGAAATATTCCAAAGTTCCATGAAGAACTTCAAAATCTTTTAAAATGTGTTAAAAACTGTTAAAATTATTGAAAACATATGGAAATCCCTTAAATTTGGTAAAATCTTTTGAAATTCCTAAGAAAATCTTTAAATTCCTTAAAATAATTTTCAAAATATCAAAATTTCTTTAAATTCGACAAAATCCCTTCAAATTTGTCAAATATTTCATGAAATCCCTTAAATTTTCACTAATTGTTTTAAATTTCCTAAAAATCATTTCCAATCCTTTAAATTTCTCAAAAAACTTTCCAATATTTTAAAGACCTCTTGAAATATTTCAAAATTCCACGAGGAACTTTAAAATCTCCTAAAATGCGTCTAAATCTTTTTAAATTATTGAGAACATATGGAAATCCCTTAAATTTAGTGAAATCTTTTGAAATTCCAAGGAAATCTTTAAATTCCTTAAAATCACTTTCAAAATGTCAAAATTTCTTTAAATTCGACGAAATCTCTTCAAATTTGTCAAATATTTCATGAAATCCCTTAAATTTTCACTAATTGTTTTGAAATTCCTCAAAATCAATTCAAATCCTTTAAATTCTTCAAAAAAATTTCCAATATTTTAAAGACCTCTTGAAATATTTCAAAATTTCACGAGGAACTTTGAAATCTCTTAAAATTATTGAAAATATATTGAAATTCTTTAAAATTAGCTGAAATCTTTTGAAATTCCTAGAAAATCTTTAAATTCCTTAAAATAATTTTCAAAATATCAAAATTTCTTTAAATTCGACAAAATCCCTTCAAATTTGTCAAATATTTCATGAAATCCCTTAAATTTTCACTAATTGTTTTAAAATTCCTCAAAATCATTTCAAATCCTTCAAATTTCTCAAAAAAACTTTCAAATCTTTTAAAGACCTCTTGAAATATTTCAAAATTTCACGAGGAACTTTAAAATCTCCTAAAATGCGTCTAAATCTGTTTAAATTATTGAAAATGGAAAATGGTCTTTATATGTACCAAAATTCGCTCTAATTTCATTATTATATATATATATCTATTTCATTATATGCCAGAATTCTGTGATCGCCATCTTCTGTCGGGTTGAACGTAACGTGAAGCGGCAATAAACTGGCCAGTAACCTTGAACAGATTCCACGACGTTGATTAAAAGCTGCACGTAAAATTTTGCTACTAGGCTGAAATTTATGTGATATTTATTATCAACTAGGCACTTTTGATGTCTATTCGGCCTCCAGCCTCATTTTACTCACTCTTTAGGCGAGAAATTTAACGTAATAACTGACACGCGTCGTGATAATGAGATATAAAACAAGATTGATCTACGTTCTCGAATTTGCAAGTACTGAATGGCCTCCTCATTAAAATTCTGATTCAGACAGCTCTCCGGAATAAATTTATTTCATTATGTATTCCATCTACCGCTATCATTATTATGCATATAATTGTAGTAAATAAGAGAACCTTTCCGAATTACAGAAACTTTAGGTTTGATTTATTATTTACAATGTTTCAGCTAAAGCGAAATTTAAATGAAATAATATCATTTCATTATTATTAAATCGTTTTATGAGTTGAATTGTAAATGAAAATCAAAGTAAATATGAATAAAATTGAATAAATATTTTATGAATTCAGTTGACCCATCTCTGCTTCTCATTGTGTTTTCATATGAATATAATAACGCATAATTTACGTGAAAAAAAAAAAACTACTAAACTAAAACTAAAAGACCTTTGCCATATTTTCCTTATAAAGGTGTGCATTTAAAGTCCAGCTTTCCATATATAAATTTAATGCGAATCTGGCACGCTAATCGCTTTTTATCCACACTCTTTTATAGCAGTTTCGTAAATTACTATTGAAATTACTAAAATTACTTAACGAATGCCTTCACGCATGTCAAATTTCCTGTGTCGATAATGTAATTCACTTGCATTGAGTGGACCGCGAGTTGTCGGTTCGGGGCATGATTATTATTATTTCCAATGACCCAAATTATTGTGCTCTTTAATGCATTGTGCCAAGTGGCATGCTTTTTTGTGGGACTATTAAAGACGTATCAAGCTGCAATTCCTCACGCGTGCCTCACCGAGTGCTATATTATCGCGGGTGCTTATTGTTATCGTTTCTCGTGATAAAAGTCAGAAAAAGGAGGTTGCCGAGAGGAAATACAGGAAAAGCCTTCTCTCGTAGGACATGCCATGCGAATCACGCGTTTCCGATCGCTCTGGCATGCTCTGAAAAAATAACAAAGAAAAAAACTTGGAGGCATAAACAATTTTCATTAACATTTGAAATTTAAATTTATTGTGAAAATTAGGACTCGTTCTCTCGAGAAAAAAACTGTTCCATATTTTATAATGGATAATAATTAAATACACATAATTCTCAGACAATTTCCGCATTTTTCCCGCTTATTAGAATTTAATTAAAAACTATCTATTAACATTTCAAGAATTTTAAAGAATTTAACGAAATTTCATGGAATTTTTGAATAATTTTAACAAATACCAATTAATTTTACGAAATTTATAAAGGAATTTCATAAGATTTCATAGGATTTTTAGTCATTTTAAGGATTATAACGATAGGTTGTGGAATTTTAAGGAATTTTATGGAACATCAAGGAATATCAAAGATTTTATGGGATTTTGATATTTATGAACTTTTATTTCCAGAAATTTTAAAGGATTTGGTGAGATTATATTTAATTTTCAAGAATTTTATAAAGAATTTAACAAAATTTCATGGAATTTTGATTCATTTTAAGAGATATAATGAAACTTTATGAGATTTTAAGTAATTTTAAGATATTGTATGGGAATTTTCCGAGATTTTGGGATTGTCAGGAATTTTAAGGGATTTCATGAAATTTCATAGGATTTTAAATAATTTTAAGGGATTTGTCCATATCTTATGGATTTTTAAGTAATTCTAAGGGATTTTACCATGTTTTATGGGATATTAAGTAACTTTAAACACTTTTAATGTATCCAATAGATTTCACAAAATTTCAGTGAATTTTCAGAAATTTTAAGAGATTTTATGAGACTTTATGGAACTTTGAGTAATTTTAAGTAATTTTAATAAATATCAATTGATGGAATTGGATGATATTTTGGGAGGTTCCAAGTAATTTTAAGCAACATTAAAATATTTTATCAGATATTAAGTAATTTGAAGAACATTTATTTCCAGAAATTTTAAAGGATTTGGTGAGATTATATTGGATTTTCAAGAATTTTAAAGAAATTAACGAAATTCCATG
Organism: Synergus umbraculus; assembly: GCA_900474325.1. Lineage (NCBI taxonomy): Eukaryota > Metazoa > Arthropoda > Insecta > Hymenoptera > Cynipidae > Synergus > Synergus umbraculus. The sequence continues at coordinate 5,063 of UCOK01012636.1, forward strand.
GAATTTTAAGTATTTTTAAGAGATATAATAAGACTTAATGGAATTTTTAGTAATTTTAAGAAATATCAATTGATTTTGCGAAATTTACAGAAATTTCATAAGATTTTATGGGATTTAAAGTAGTTTTTTAAGTTATAACGATAGGTTGTGGAATTTTATGTAAAATCAAAGAATATCAAGAAATATCAAGTAATTCTACGATATTTAAACAAATTTCACCAGATTTTGAATGGGTATTAAGTAATTTGAAGACTTTTAAGAGATTAAAGGGATTTTATGAAATATTATATACTTGTAAGATATTTTACGAAATATTAACTTATTTTGAGGACTCTAAACGGATTTTGCGAGATTTCATTAGATTGTCAAGAATTTCAAGAGATTTCATGACATTTTATGAGATCTTGAATGATTTTAAGGGATTTTATCGATATTGTATAGGATATTTAGTAATTTTAAGGACTTTTAAGGAATTCAAGGGATTTTACGAGATTTCATTGAATTATCATGCAATTTTAAGGAATTTTACTATACTTTATGGTATATGTAGTAATTTTAAGGATTTTTAAGGAATTCAAGAGATTTTACGAAATATTTTAGTGGATTTTCAGAAATTTTAAGAGATTTAATCAGATTTCATGGATCTGAATAATTTTAAGGTATATCAATTGAATTTACGCGAAGATTAAAGGAATTTCACGGAATTTTGAAAGATAATAAAGACATTTTAAGGAATTTTATGAGACTTATGAAGATTTCTGAAATTAGATAAAGAATTACACAATTTTATATTTCAAATTTTATATTTTTAATATTTTTATATGAAAAATTCTCACATATTTTTTCTACCAGCAAAAGGTGAGCTAATTATTTAAATTACTGATTTGACGATATTTAAAAAAATTCAGAAGGGTTTCAAGTAATCTCAAATAATTCAAGGAATTTCAGAGAATTTTAAGAGATTTAATCAGATTTCATGGGTCTGAATAATTTTAAGGAATATCAATTGAATTTACGCGAAGATTAAAGGAATTGCACGGAATTTTGAAAGATAATAAAGATATTTTAAGGAATTTTATGAGACTTATGAAGATTTCTGAAATTAGATAAAGAATTACACAATTTTATATTTCAAATTTTATATTTTTAATATTTTTATATGAAAAATTCTAATATATTTTTTCTACCAGAGAAATTTTAATTTTTAAGAATTCCAAAAGGTCGATTTGCAAGAGATTTCACAAGTCGTCAAGACATTTTTATTGAAATACTAATGACCTCCATACGTGGGTTTAAGGACGATGAGACTGGAAATTGGAAGGGTTGAAGTGAATAAGCTGTGGAGTGTTTGACCTTGACCCTGAGTTTAATTCATGCTGGTACTATCGTACGCTTACGTCTGTACGATACGATAACTACAGTTTAACTGTTTAACCTTCTTTATCCTATACAAAGGCTTTTGGCTTTATGCGAGTCCTTATCGAAAGTCCTCCCCTCTCCTAGCTCGAATTGTGAATGGAGTATTCAATAAGCAACACAAACAAGCATCTAAACTCAAATATATATTAAATACTCCCTCCAAATTTCTACTTAATATATTTCAAGTAAAAAAATGTTCACGGTTAAAAAATCATAAAAATGCTAGAGAATTCTAATTTTTTATTGATGAAATATTATATTTATCGCATCACATCTACGTCACGTGAAGTAAATCCCCTGCAGTATTTACACGTAAACATAATATATTCCATATTTTTCATGATTATAAATCTACATGATTAACGTCTGGCAGAAACAAATTTTTAATAAACACGTGATTTTTTTAAGTACACTTGAATATATTTTAAAAACAATCTTAGGGAATTTTGATAGAATAAGTGGAAATTTTAAAAGAGATTTGTTTCTTTTCAAGGACAGACAATTGGAATTTTTGTTTATCTGAATTTATATTTGATTTTAGATTATTTGAGCCATTAATGAACTAAATTGTAATTGAGCAATTGAGTATGAGAAATAAAAGAAAGGAATTTATTTAGACCATAAAATTCCTAGCATTCAGTAGATAGCCTTCGGATTCCATGCGTGTTGTGAAAACATAAGTCGATATTGACCATATAGGTCCATTAGGCCGCGCAAATTCTTAGTTTATTCGAGCAACCCTGATTTCAGAATGGAGAGGGTGCCATTAGGCTAATTGAGCGAAACCTGGGCGAAGCCAATATGAGCCATCAAATTTTTTAAGTAGGCCTCAGCCCCTTTTTATCACTTCCATTTTAAGCTCCAAAGCTCATTTCCAGTTTGGAAACACCGGTATTTAACGGATTTCCATTACCGGGTGTCCATCAACAAATGAACGATTTAAAAAAAATTATTCTTCTTCGTCCTTAAACCTTGGAATTCCATTTCAATTATTGGCAAAAAAGGTAGATAGGCGTTATTAGAAAGTAAAGGTCTAATGGTCAAGTAGATAAATGTAGATCAAATTTTCTTATAAATATTCCTGGCCTCTTAAATATTTAAAGTCGTTCCTATTAATCAATCTTTTGTCCACTCTAAAGTCAAGTATCATGTATAGTTGTGGCCTTTTTAAAATGGCTCGTTCGATTAAATTGAACTCTTTTAAACCGACACCTCTGCATACGAAGTATCTCAAAAACATAGTCACATTGAAGATCGAATATGAAAATTTAGTGAGTCAATAAAAAGTAGACTTTAAGTGCTGAAGAGCCATCAGATAGGAAATTTTTTAACCATCCCTGGCCAATTAATTTAGGCTGAATGAAAATAATTGAAGGAAAAAGTCAAATAAGAATTCAGATTAATTTTTTATGACCTTGAAGAAATGGCAAAAAATATTAGGTTGAAGTTTCAGACGTCTAATCTGACCAAGTTTTTTTATTTTTTTATTTTTTATATTTATATTTATTAGATTTATATAGTATCAAAATAACAGAGTTTTAACAAACATTTTTGACATTTGATTATTTACTAGTAGAAATTTACCAGTTGCCCGAGATTTTAAGAGATTTTAGTGATTTTAGGGAATTTCAAGATATTTTAAAAGATTTCTAAAGATTTTATAAGATTTCAAGAAATTTTAAGGAATTTAATAAGAATTTTATGATTCTAATATATAGAAAATAAAATGAAATTCGCTTCAAATTTCTTGAAATTTCTCAAGTTCCTGAAAATTACATGAAATCTCACAAGATCCTTCAATATTTCTGGAAGTCCGAATTAAAAAAATCCTTGAAATCCTGAAAAAGTCCTTAAAATTACTTGAAATCTTTTGCAAATCTTTAAAGTCTTTAAAATTCCTTTTTTTAAGACATCTCTTTAAATCCCAGACAAAGTTAGGTAAATTTCTGTTGGTAGATTAATAAAAATTTCGGGTTTTGGAAACATTTTTTAAAATATTTTTATTCCAATAGATATAAAAATAAAAAATCGTCAACTAGACGTCTGAAACTTCAACCCAATGCAAAAAAATTACGTTGAGAAAGAAAAAGTCTGAAAAAGTCTCGAGGGGTTTTTAATATATTTCTTTTAGTTAGTAAAAAAAGTCTGGGACAATTATTTCTACTTAGCAAATTTGTTTCTTGTTTTAGATTTTTTTTTGTTTTTTGTTTGTAGATCAAGTTTTATTCATAATTTTTTTAAATCAATGAAAGGGAAGAAGCTTTCGAATTTTGCTTTCGTTTTAAAAAATCTACGGAATCTTTTAAATATCATTAAAATATTTTAAAACCCCTTTAAATTCCCCGACCGAGTTTATAATTTTTGAAAATTTTATGGCATGTTCGAAATTCCTTAAAATCACTTAAAATTCGTAAAAATCGCTTAAATTTTCATGAAATCCTTTGAAATTCCACAGAAACTTAAAAAAATCATAAAAACTTTTTGAAATCTTTTACAATTCGAATAAATTATTAAGAATTTCTTAATGTCTGTTAAAATCTGTTAATTTTCAATGAAATTTTTTTTAATTTCACAAACTCTTTTAAAATTAGATGACATGTAAAAATCCTTTAAAATAATTTTAAGAAATCTTCAAAATCTTTGAAAATTCTTGTACTCTCTAAACTTGAATCAGTGAAATTTAACTGATTACCAGTCAAATTCCACTGATTCCAGTGACTCTTTTCACACGATTTTAATTAGTGAATAATCTACTAAAAATCAGTGAAAAGTCACTGAAATTTTTAGGAGTTTAGTGACGATAACTGAAAATTTCAGTCACTTTTGACTGATTCAATTTTAGAGAATATTTATCTTAAGGACGTTGAACCCAAGTGTTAAACTGAAAATTCTATTCTCCATTTTATTCAACGAAAAATATAGATAAATATTTTTTCGCTCTGTAGCGCTAATCTTTTTTCAAATATAAGACTGCGTACAGAGCGATAAAATATTTAATTTCGATATTTTTCATTTTCATTTTACTTCAAAATGTATTTGAATTAAATATTTTCCCTCTGTACACATAATTATTGTTAAAAATTGATTAATTTTACCCAGGAAAAAAATTCGATATTTAATATTTGTTAAGTAAAATGAAGAAATCGAATTTTTAAATTAGAACTTGGTTCCAACACCCTTAATTACTAATAAAAAGTCACACTGCCAAAAAAATTGTAAGACGAGTGATCCTACTTTCTTAATATTCTTATATCAATTTATATTTTTCCTGATAGCAACTCGCATTTCCCTGAAATTGCCCTGATTTCTCTAACATTTTTTTTCATTCTTAATTTTTTATATTTTTTCATCAATTCGAATGAAGGGATCGAGCTCAGATTGAGGAAAGGTGCATTGTCTTGATTAGCATGCAGTATCGGCAAGTTTTCCCCAATACTAGCCCTGGAGCTGCGGCTGGCCTTGAGTCCACTGCAAGGGGGTTGGTGGGGATTTACTAGGTCTTAGCACAGGTCCTAAGGATCCGAAGGAGTTGGTTACGCTCCCCAGTAGTCGATTGAGAGCCATCGCGTGCACAATACTTGGTGCTTGGCTCCCACCAACAGCATCCAACAATTTTTTGATTTTTCCCCTTCTGGGATAATCCATCGCCCGATTTTGACCATTTTTTTATATTTCGCATTCGACTTTCCCTCGAAAATCATCGCGGGGAAGTTATCTCGGCTAAATTATGTGATCGAGTATTTTAATGCGTACGCGAGTGCGCGTTTATAGACTAAAATAAATGATCTGTTGGTGAGTCTCCGGAATTCAGATTTTTCATTTTCAAATATTTAATTTATAATAGTTTCTGTTTCTTTGATTTGAAAAGAATTTCTCGACTGGGTTTTATACAATTTTGACTAAAAATTAATAAATAACAGAAATAATTCAATAATAATTATTAAAAGACACTCTGAGAACTAATGGATTAAATATAATAGAGTATTTGAAACCTGTGAACTGAATTCAAATTCTATTTTTCCTCTTTTTAAATTATACGCGATATTTCAATTTATTAAGGTATTTTATTTATTTATTGTAATTAATTCTCCTTTGATAGGTAGTTGAAATAAATTCTGAAAGGTATTGGATATTTTTGATCTTATCTACTTTTCCCGAAATTTTTTGAATGTTAATTTGCAAAGCTATAAAATAGTTTTTAATCATAGAAATTAAAATTGTATGAGTCGAAACAAAAACCGAAAGAGAAATTGATGGCAAAAATAAGAGAGTTGTAAATTTATGGACTGTGAAGCTTTGAACGCAAAATGGGTTAACTGCATGTGATGACGTCATTCAAGTTTTGCGCCCATTATTTCCAAAGCGTCAAAGCTGACAACCTCCTAAATCATTGATAATGTCGTTGACATTGTGGCAAAAATTTTATTTCAATTTTTTGTCTCAGAGTGCCTTTTGTTGAAGGTGAAGTAAAACGAGTGAAGAAAGTTGAAACCAATATAAGAAAATGATGAATTACCCTTAAGAAAACTAAATGACTAGTTCTGTTAATATAAAATTTGAATAAATTATGAACTTATTATTGTATTATTATTATTATTATTATTATTATCTTATTTTCCTCTCCTAAGTTTTTGCATAAAAATTGACACACTTAGTAAATTGTCCTAGCACGTAATAAGTATAGACTGGAACATTTTTGCGATGCACGATTACACGTTAAAAACACGAGATCTTGGCAAAATGTGTTTCCGATCGCGTGGTATGATAATTCTTAAAAATGCTAGTACTCTGCATTGCAAATGTTTCTCGAAATTTAAATGTCATGTTCACTGAAATTTGTAAAAATATTCAAGAATTCAAGAAATTTCTGATAACAAAAATTGCTAAACAAATGAAGAAAGAGCAAATTGCCTAATTTTTAAGATAGAATATATCCTGTTAATTTTCTATATCTTTTTTAAATATCTGTTATTATTTTATTTCTTTTTTTTTTATTATAATTCAGATTGAGAGAGTAGTCTGGATTTGATATACCGAATCAATAGATATTTCAATTTCAATTTCAATTTTCTTTACTAATATTCGCTGTTTGCAAAAAAATAGAACCGGAAGTATGAAAAAATTTCCTTGAACTTAGGGATTTCCGGTAGAGTTTTGGTCTCGTTGACCCGTTCACCATTGAGTCGCCGAGTTCCTCGTACCGTTCGGACTCAGGGCCGAGCCTCGTCGATCGTATCGCCGATCGCGTCGCCGAGGACTTCAGCGAATCTGAGGACGATTTTATTCCAAATATTTGCGACAGCTTCGTTGTGTTGATGAGCGACTCATTTGAAGTTATATCCTTGCCGGCCGAAATGATGCAGGTATTCCTCCGAATAATTAAAAAAAATGTCGTTTGTCATCTTTCAATCCAATTTCTGTTAATTGCTTCATTAACTATCTATCATTAATTACATATTATGATGATTGAGTATTTAGGATGTCTTTAACTATGTGGAAATTGAAACAAAGCGCGAATTGAAAAAAATCGGGAATTGCGCTTTATTTTTGATACGGGAAGTGCTTTTCATTTAATTCCAATAAATCATAATAAATAATTCTTGCAATAGGCAGATTTATTTATTAGAAAGCACGTGATAACATAATGAAAACTCAAAATTTTGAAAAAATTCAAAATGGAAGTTTCTTTTTTAGATCGAAAATTAAAGAGGGAAAAATACCTGATGTCTGACTAATAAAAACCGTCACTACTGAAGATAATCGAGTCTGACTGAATGGGTTGTTTCTACTGAAAGAATAGCCGTCTGACCAAAACTTCCATTACTACTGCGGCCTCTTAAATATCACTACAGGCGTTTGGATGAAAATAAACATGATTAATGCATCTTTTCCTCGTGTGTGAAATATTATATCGCGCCCTTTACTCTCAATTAACCAACCACGTGTTTTACACACTAGATGCAATTTTCAATATAAAAATTAAATTAAGAACCTCCCATACTCAATTTAGCAGAAACTGGATTGAATGACACTTTTTTTATCGACATTTCCTCTACCTTTTTTTAGCTTAATTATTATTTATTAATCATCATTATAAGCCAGGCTGAGAAGAAAATACTCGGAAATCAATAAATAGACCTCTGAATCAATAAATCTCTTCCAAAAGCAGATATTTTATTGATACAAATGTATATACTTTAAAATGTATAATATCACTATTGTATGGAAATGATTAATTCTTGTTTCATTAAAAATTCATTTGAATCTATAAAACATCTGCTTTTGGAAGAGATTTATTGATTTCTGAGTATTTTTTTCTCAGTAGGACAAAATACATGATTATTTTTAAGATGCTCAGATATTACAATATAAAAACACAAATTGATTGAGCTTTTCTACCCATCAGATGTTTTTTAGTCCAGATGTCGATATAACTGACGATCCACCCCAATTTTTTTTCCGGAAGATTGAAGTAAATATTAATTAGTGTAAGATGGACTCTAATGAAGACATGTGGTTTAATTTACAGCCGGCAAGCTACGGCAAAAAGAGCAATACGTGGTATGCAACCCCCGGCGGTGGTGCAAGCAGAGGCGGAGGTGCCGCTGCCGGATTGGGTGGGGGTGCGGGAGTTGGAGTGTGGCAAAGTAGGAGTACCCCGGCGGTGGCAAGTCTTAGCAGGAAAGCGTCTATCACCGACGAAGCACCCCCTCCCGGGGGTGGAAAACCCTCTTCCGGTCGCGTCATTCGCATTGTCAACAACCTCGATCACACGGTTCAAGTAAGACTTACTTTATTGTCAGTTACGTATTCGATTTTCAGTAATAACTTCACCTCCTTCACTTTATTCTCATGTACTTGAAATTTTTTATTCTAAAAAGGTGATTGAGTCGAAGTCGAAATATCGTAACGCCTATTTCGCACTCCTGATTCGTCGTGTAAGTATCGATAGTGATTTTCGACAATCGATATTTACCGCATAGTAAATTCTGCGTGAAATGAATTTAAAATTTTGAATTTGGTTTCGTTAGTAATCATTTTGAAAATCTAGGAATTTTAAGGGAATTTTATGGAATTTTGAAAGATTTCATGGGAGATAATGGGATTTTAAATGTTATCGTAGAATTTTAAAGAATTTCAAGAAGTTTCTGGGAATTTTTAGACTTTTTCACGACTTTGATCAGATTTCAATCGGAGTTCAATGTATTTTTATGACTTTTAAAATATGTATTTTGTGGGATTTAAATAATAATTTAAAACATGACAGGGATTTTTATTGAGGAATTTCAAAGGCTTTTTATGATTTTTAAAAGATTTTGTAGAATTTACAAAGT
>UCOK01012639.1:0-10936 GCA_900474325.1 Synergus umbraculus
CATTGCATGGATCAATCGGATCATCTACTTCACAAATCTTTGGAGTCAATCCTTCTTCATAAATGCTGATGAACTGATTAGAATAAGCAACACTATTTAAGAACCTCTCTTCTCTCAGACTCTTATACGGATTTTCTTGGATTCTAGAGAAATTCCTTGGATCTGTAACACAATCATGGGCTGCTGCAATTAAAAATGTTTTATCCATAGCAGTGAGAACAATTGGAATTTTCAACTCAGCCAACATCGATGTAGCACCAACCCAAATGTCACGGGTGCGATAGTCAACATTATAAGCTACGATGATATCTGGGTTCTTTCGTTTTTCGTATCTGGGATTCTTTTCCTCATAAAAGTCCTTGAACAGCTTCGTAGTAGCATAAATCTTCAATGATTTTTCCTTTTCCCAGCAATCGCTACATATATTGGTCAATATTTTTGTCGGTGGTGGCGTTTCACATCCAATGAAAACGACTGTTAGTTTCTTCAATCTCGAGAACCAGTGGAGTAAGATTTCGAACTCCGAGAAAGTACTCTCCGCTGCAAACTTCTCCTGTTTACTGATTACGTAAACCACCTTATCTTTATTCCCTTTACACCAGACTTCTTCTCCTAACAATTTTAGAGCGTAAACTAAAGTTAGAGGCCTGGTAAAAACTGTGGAAACGACCTTAACAACTCCTTCAAAAGAAATTTTCTCCTGGTGTTGAAAGGGAGTTATAAATAAATCCATAAATGTCTCCATGTTTACTGGAATGTTTCTCTGTATTGGGGAGAAGGAAAGAGAGCAGATCGTTTGGTCTAACGGCAAATCCTTGAAAACAAGCCAAAGATTATCAACATACAAAAGTATGTTGAAACGATCACAACGCTCATAACTTTTTCTGTGCAACATAATTTTATATAAGTGATTATGGCAAAAGGTACCACAAATACAGTGGAGACATGAGCGTAACACAATTGGATTCGATTCGTTGCAGTCCAAGCAGACTCTTGGTAACATAAACGAGTTTCGTTCGTAGATTTGTAGGTCTCGAGGCGTAATTGCTTTTGCCAATTCAATGAAATTAACTCTCGTTCGAAAATCACTCAAATCACAATTTTCATATAAGTGCTTTTTCTTGCCAGTGAGACTGGTAAGAGTCGTACAAAAAGTTCCATGATGCTCAACAAAGTGGGCATTTCGATGCTCGTCAGAACAATAAAACATTACATGACATTGTTTACAAGGAATACATGCAGGTCCTTTGTCCTTGAATTCTGAGCAATATTGGCACACGTTGGGATAGTAAAAGTGTTCGACAAATTCCTTTTTATAGTCTGCCGACGTTTTTGAATTTGTAATTCCGAAAAAATTCTTGAACCACATATAATCAAAAGACATCGTGTTCTAATTTTAATAAAATAAACGATTTATAATGATAAATGCGAAAATAATGATTTCACAATTATTGTAAGTTATATAACGAGACGGTTACAGTTACCACACACAATAATATGATGATATGAATGCAAAATCAGTTGATTTTTCGATAGCGTCCACGTTAGGTGGCACTTTTGTTTTCAAGCGGGAAATTTTGGTTTACGTGAAAATGGCTCTTATAAATAGTTGAATATTTACCCTTCAACTATTAGGCTTCTAACAATTTAAATCAATAATCCTTACGTCTCTCTTGAATTCAGCTACTTGATAATTCACCAAGGTATCTAATTAACATTAAAATTAAATTAAAACGCAAAATCTAGGAAGTAAAAGTTGTAGGTACAAATAAAATTAATGAAATAAAATAAAATATTTGAAAATCTATTTGAATAATCCAAACCATATTTTCTATTCAAATATTCATTTAAAAACATAATAATTAAGGTAAATATACCAGTAATCTAACGTAAAAATCTAACGATTCCCACTTGGTCCAGCATATCCCAATGATTTCGGCATCTTCTTATTCGTAGAGTCTTCAATCTCTTTAGGTTTGTAATAATGAGGCGCCACTTCTAAAAGCCATTTGCTCTCAATTTCCGTCACCTGTAATTAAAATAAACCATTAAAGTTGACGAAAAACAAAGTGCAATATTTCAGAAAATTTTTATATACATTATAGGTTTTAAAGTGTTTATCTATTTACCTGTCGCATGAACTCTTTGCTGGTAAACACTAGTTCGTGATACAGTAGCCATCGTGGCAGTTCTTGGAAAAGAGAACTATTTGGATGAATCGAAACGGTTTGATTTTGCTTTGCAGTTTTATAATTGCCAGCCTTTGATAAGCGCGCTATGTGATAAAAATAGCCTGCCGTGATTGCCTATAAAGATAAAAAAAACTATATCTCTTTAATCGATTCGATAATAATTTTAATAATCTTTAAATTTTTCAAAAATTCATTGACTTTTACCTTCCTAATATTAACTGTGTTAGTGATCCCAGATACCAGTTCCATTTCTACACGCTGCATCAGACCGACTAACTGATCTCGCACATCTCGAGCTCGTTTCATCGAACTGTCAGGAAAAAAAGATAATATCATTGTTAAAATTAATAAAATAAACTCTGAGGTAAAATTAGATGCAATCTTTTTTTCAGTGAAGGTAAAATTTAATAATCTCTTGTATTTACCGATGTTGGATGAAGTTCTCATAACACCAATGAGTACTAAAGTCACATTGTTGCCACTGATTGTAGACGTTCAGCAATGTAAGGTGATCGCCTCCAGGTACGTGGAAATTCTTTCGAGCTGTGTCGGCGTGGATGAGTTTGTCTTTAGGTCTGTAGAAAATAGAACCGTTCACGGAAAGCATGGCTGCAATTGTGGCTATTTCTTCAGAGCAACGGTATTTCTCACTGGCGATCAACATCTTGGCCATCATCGGATCCAAAGGAAATTCTGCCATTCTGCGACCTAGCTTAGTTAACTCGCCGTGATGATTTAAGGCACCCAGAGCGTAAAGTTGTTCGAGAGCTAATATTAGAGTTTCATGAGGCGGAGGATCCAGAAAGTCGAAGTGCACTAGATCATTCTAAAAGCATTCCCTGCAATTCGGGTTTTATTAAATTTTCTATATGCAAAATATGAAATATGAAAAAATATGTATAAAATTGAAAAAAAAAAGATTTACCTAGACTGGTATTCATCCGAATGGAATTCCACAGTGGTCCCAGCATTTCCACTTGCATCTTGGAGTTCAAGTTCATCGGTTGCGAGTTACTTTACGAGATGGTAGACCTGATATTGTTTACTTAATCGAAGTGACTGCACGAGCTGCAAGAGGAAGATACAGCGCAACGACTGTTGTCATTCTCTTACCGAGATACCAACTGCGTAATAGATCTTCTTGCACTTTGGAAGTGGCTCAGAAAAGCTTCACGATTACAATCAGTCATCCAGATGCACAAGCTACTTATATAACCGCCATGCCCGATTGTCATATGCCCTTTCACTGGCAAGGACTAGATACTTTGTGTAAGGATTATGGAGGTTCGCCGCCTCCGGAGCCTTGGGAGGTTCCTTCGGTTTGTTTCTCTTTCGAACAATATCTATATCTAATAAATTCTGGCATCTTGAATTTGCTAGAAAAGACATAGTAATCAGATCTTCACTAAGCTGCTCCGGTGATTTATATTCTTCCTCTTCTTCCTCCATTTCTTCCACAGGAACGCCTTCCTTACGATCTGGATCAGATCCTGGAAGTGAGACGATAGGTACAGGAGCATCAGGGCGAATTGATTTTAGCGAAACGTGACTGAAGATCGTACGATTCACCCACAGATAGATTCCTAGATTGTCCACATGCACGGTAGCGAGGAATTGACTAGTCGGAAAAAAATGCAGACTTTTGCAAGCTTTTGGTACCTGAAAACAATCAAGGTTCAGCGTTAGTCCCGAAAAAATATTCTTTTCATTGTTTAATGTTTTAGCAAACTAAAAATTACCTTAAAAATGTCTATTAGATGAGCAGAAGGAATATCCCAAGTGCGTATTGTACAGTCTCTTGATGCTGTGACCAACCACCTGGCATCGGGACTTAATGTTGCATCAGTTAATACACTTGTATGGCCTTCAAATTTACGAACCAATCGTCTAGTATCCAAATCTACCAAGACTATGGAGAAGTCTTGCAAAGCCAAAGCGATAAGAGAGTTCTCTTTGTGAGTTCGCAAAAATTAGATGGGTTCGTTTAACGTTATCTGTGTTCTGGGTTCTGAAACAGAAATTTAATATTTGTTATCCCAACATAATTTACAGACAAAATAGAAATATCCCAAATAAAAATAAATTACCTGTGAGTGGTTTAAATGGCCAAAACTTAAGCATAGTATCTTTTCCAGCAGAAACCACAATTTTATTCAGAGGATCAACCGTTACTCCTGTAACAGGTCCATTATGAGCTCCACCCTTTTCTCCATAAGTTGCTCTGTGGATTCCTGATTGTATATTAAAACGTTCAACACTTCCGTTATTATATAGCCAATGACTGTAAAATTACCACATTGTGTTATGCACACACAAGTGGCACAGACGCTATGATTATGTTTAATCTTTTCGGGCAACAATTTATGTTCGCCCATTTTTATTTTGTCATACGACCAGGTAGTCACAATTCCGGATTCATAATGAGTAGCGACAATATTATCCCATTCTTTCTCCCTCGTTGACTCCGCTGCAAATTCTGTTATATAGGGCATTATCAAAGGATCCTCTACTCTGTTCCCTTTTCTCTGGGATGATTTTCTGTGATAAGAAGCCCTACCCAGACTCTTATTGAAAACTTCCTTAACGGTAGAAAATATCCTCAGCGAAGAATCTTCTCCATCCGTTAGAACATTATCTCCATCACTTCCGTAAAAGCGAATATACGTCGGAGGTTTTGCAAATCCCTCTCGATTCTTCCATAATCTTGCACCTCCATCAGTCTGATGGATCCAGGATGAAGTCCCGAAATACTCAGTAAATTCATATCTTTAATACTATACGTGTGAAAAGCTCTGCCGACACAAGTCACTATTAAATTATCTTTTCTTCTTTGAATATACCTTTTCACGTGTGAAACTTCATTACTAACATAACCTAGAGCATGGTTTCGGAGAAATATCTTACTTTGCGACTTGCAAGTTCAAAAACACTTACGATCGACGTACGCGTATTTTTATGGTTAAATTATTATTTTTTCCACTTTTCAGACGCGCACTTCATACAGAAATGTTTTAATTTTAGGAAATTCAAGAAAACTTTGTATATTTTAACGTCTGCAACGCATCCACGTGGTGTTTCCATTGGTGTTTCTGATTTCTGCGCCATTTTCATTCAAGTTAGGTTAGGTTAAGAGATTAGATATACATTTTTGAAATTTACTTGTAAAAAAAAATCGCATGAAAACACAAGTCATACCATGATAAAGCTTCATTTATTGCGCATAAGACAAGTCCACATTTGTTTATGTAAAAAAATTGGTTTATAAACTAGTAAAAACAATTTTCCCACATTTTTATACATATGACAATTACGATTAGAGTGTTTGACATTTTTAACTATTTAATTTAATGAAAAATTCCATGGTTTTTACCAAGAAAAAAAAAACGATTTTTAACAATATCACCATGCATTTTTTAAAATTTAAGGCCACTGAATAAGTGGCGCCACCATTCAAGCCAGGGTCAATTCTCATGACACTTTCTTTCTACGGAGTAACAGTGGGCTAATAACCGCTATGTATTTTTAAAAAATTTTTATCATTTTTTTAAAACATCATTTATATCAATTATATCACAATTTTTTCACTTTAGGTCCGCTACTAATTTGCGTAGTTTTTTACATGTAAATTACGTGCATACGTAATTTAGAACAATTAATTTAAATCACCATTCCCCAAATTTATATGTCGGGACGAATTGATTGGTCTATATATATGATTAATATATTTCTTTGAAAAATAAGAAAGTTATGGTTACTTGTAATTAATCAAAAATTAATTTTTCGAATAATTTCTGAAATAATCAAAATTTAAAGCTGATGTAAAGATAATAAACTTTTGTTATGGGTGTTGGAGCCAAGTTCTACTCTAAAAATTCGATTTCTTCATTTTACGCAGCAAATATTAAATTTTGAAGTTTTTCCTTCTGTAGAATTAATCAATATTTAACTAGAATTATGCACACAGAGTGAGAAAATATCGAATTCAAAATATTTTTTAAGTAAAATGAAAATATTGAATTTTGAAGTTATAATTTGAATTCTTCGTTTTATGCAAAAAGTAACGAAATTAAATATCTTTTCGCTTTGTATGCAGTTTTATATTTGAAAATAGATTAGTGCTACAGAGCGAAAAAATATTTATCTATAATTTTCGTTGAGTAAAATGGAGAATAGAATTTTGAGCTTAACACTTGGGACCAACACCCTTATGTTGACATGAATCAAGTGAACTAATGTTAATATAATTTGATTATAATTAATTAGTAAGGCATTTTGCATATTATTTTTATACAGAAACACAAAGTACAACTTTAGAGGGAGGTGTTGCAAAAAGAGCTTTTTTATGTGCACATTTAAAAATATAAAGTGTCTACATAATATATATATATAATGTGTATATAATATACACTTTCGAAGTATATATTAGACAAGTTTTCTTCCTTTTGCATTTTCTTATATATCATTTAATAATTTATAAGAAGCGATTTAATAAATTGAAGACAGAATACACTATTTTCAAAACCTGAAAAGAAAATATAAAAAAATTGTCTTTAAAAAAATATTATTTCTCGTCAATTTTTAAATAATCTAAAGTGTATAAGTGGTACAAACTTTCACAAACATGTCGTATGACATGATAATCATAGATGTACCTGCCACTTTCATGGGCCTAGAGGATCTTAGCATTATGAACATTAGGTCCTTTTTGGCTTTACATGTTAGTGGAACCCAATTCATTTTGTAAATTTCATCTGTAATCGTCAAGCTCTGTTTAAAGTCATAAATTGATTGTTAAGCATTTAAAATGATTTAATAAAAATTCGCCTACATTTTACATTATATGAAGAAGTAATACCTTTCCTGATAGTTTCTCTCCACAGAAACAGTATACAAATATTTGAAGAAGGAAACTGCTTTGAACAGGTAGTATTACCCAGGAATTTTTATTATCCAAACTGATCCTTGATAAGTGATATAAAGCAATGCACACGTCTATCATAGATACAAAAAATTGAGTGACAATTGCTACTCCAAACAACTGGTTAAATTTTTCTCCAAGTCTGAAAATCAAACTTTTCTTCATAAAAATTCAGAATTTCTGGCAGCACTGTCTTTTTCTGGAATTATCAGTTATAGTTTTTATTCTTATAATAAAAAAAGGCTTACAAGTAGATATGAATATGATGAATCACACACTGTTTGATAATCTTTGACTCATATTGGTATACAACCGATTCAGAATCATTTGCTCCACGTAATTTAGGAAGCAATTGCAAACGGTAAGAGATGACTTCTATTTGAGCACAAATCTGCAGCGTGAGTATTAATGCTAAAGTTTCAATGGTAGTTGTTTGAAAACCTGATACTGCCAAACAGAATGCTTGGCTTAAATATGTTAACAAAAATGCTTTATTGGAATCAAGACTATAAGGCGTCCATATTTTTATAGGAAGTAACTTATTCTGTATTTGCGTCAATGGAGAAAAAACGAGCGTTATAACAGTAATAATCAACACACTCAGGAACATATTAAAAGTCAACCTGTAAAAGCAAGAACATATAAAGAAAGTAACAGAGCGATGTTTAGTTCATCTGCAAATATAATAACATTTCTGCAGATGAGTTGAGAGATTATTGAAAAAGATCAAATATACCTGCACATTTCTGAATATTTTTTCAATATTTTCGCTTCCTGACAATCTTGTGCTTGGCAAAGTTCATTTTCCAGAAGATTTTTTACCTTAAGGATTATGTCACGCCGAAAGAAAATGTTGATCATTTTAATAAAAACACCTATACCAGCCCAAAAGTATAGAAAATTTAATGTATATTTGTCCATGTCATCATCAGGCCCTTGTAGAAGAGTTAATAAAAAGGTAGAGATGTTATATAAGTAAAGCGTAAAGATGGTAGTAGAATAGGCACCGTAAATCCAAATTTTCTTTTGTGAATTCCAAGATTTAGGTCTCCACGTCCCAAATATTCTCAGTATGGTGAATGAAAATTGTCCCGGATAAAACTGTAGATCATCCTTCTCATGTTTTTCATCCTAGTTAAAAAAAAATTAATTAAAAATATTTTAAAACTACAAATGAAAAAATAGTCTTTTAAGAGCGTTGGACCGAAGTGTCAAACTCAAAATTCAATTCTCCATTTTACTCAATGAAAATTATAGAGAAATAATTTTTCATTCTGTAACGCTAATTTTTATTCAAATATAAAACAGCATACAGAGCGAAAAAATATTTAGTTTCGATACTTTTTGCATAAAACGAGGAACTCAAAACCTAACTTCAAAATCAAATATTTTCATTTTGCTTAAAAAATATTTGAATTAGATATTTTCTCGCTCTGTACGCATAATTATAATTAAAAA
This sequence comes from Synergus umbraculus, assembly GCA_900474325.1. NCBI lineage: Eukaryota > Metazoa > Arthropoda > Insecta > Hymenoptera > Cynipidae > Synergus > Synergus umbraculus. The sequence goes on from UCOK01012639.1 coordinate 8,569, forward strand.
TTGATTAATTCTACACAAGGAAAAAAATTCCAAATTTAATATTTGTTGAGTAAAATGAAGAAATCGAATTTTTTTATTATAACTTGGCTCCAACACCTTTAAAGACAATAGGAAGTATAAAAAACAAGGAGTGGATATATATATATATATATATACCATCTTTACTCGCTGAAAGATGCCTCAAGACTGCAAAAAAGCTCTTTTCTTAGAAATTTTGTTTCTCCATGCATACTTTACTTATTAATAATTCTGGAAGTTTTTCTCAAGGAAACTTATTGCATGAAATTCTCTCTCAAATTATAAATCGATTTGTGCATATTGAAACACGTATTGTCGTACAATTTTGCAGAAATTCTTTTTTATCCGTGAAAAAGTTAGAACAATTTCTATCGACGCATTCTACTTATAAATAATTCTAGATGTCTTTCGCAAGGGAATCTATTGCATGACACTTGCTTTTAAATTATGTATCGATTGTCATACAACATTTATAAAGCAAAAATTCTTTTTTATTCGTACCATTTCGACAATTTGCATAATTATAGTGCAGCATTGAGAAGCCATAAATAGGTACTAACATTTTTCCCTTTCACAGTGATATATTTTATTTTAAAAATAGTTACAATCTACATGAAAAGAACAAAGCATTCAACAAATTTGAAGTCGTCACATTACATACCATATTGTCCGTTTTTTTCATTAAATATTATTGCCATTTTTGTGTTTATCTTTGGGAGGTTTTCATCTGTTTCATCTGTCAGCATCTTAAACGAAAATTACGTGCCGTTAGTGTCACGAGATCTATTAGTTCCCATTCTCTCCTCCGTGGCGCTAATTGACATATAAACCTTTAGCAAAATTATTTTGAAATATTGTATATTATTCATAATGTTTTAATATAAACAGGGACGGCGCAGACAGTATGGATGCCATGGATAAATTCATACATGGAAATTTTCATGTATGGAAATTCCATACATGAAAAACTGTCTGGAACTTATATCTAGAAATGATGGACAAGGGAAAACAAAAAGAAAAGAAAAAATTTCGGTTGACCCCCTCCCCACACCGATGTTATATCGTAAATCCATACATGGAAAAAATGGGTTGCGCCGCCCCTGAATATAAATAAGTTTTTATACGCAAAAATCCTTCTTTTTACCTAATAAACACTTTTAAAAACCAGTAAAAACAAATTGTTTCCCATTGCTTGCAATGGAAAAACCGGGAGTGATGTCAATCAGCGCCACTTTGGAGAGAATTAGAACTAACCAACTGGTGACACCAACGTGGATAAGTTTAGCTGTCAAATATGGAGAGATGCAGATGCACCAAAGATTGGATGGACTGAGTTTATCATTTTTACTGTATTTTTGTCAATCAATTTACATATACTCGAGCCTCTCAAATCTCAACTTCCCAAATCTCAAGTTCTCCCAAAAGTCAAGTCAAGTTTCTCCCAAATGTTAACTATTGCGCATGCTTTGCATTCGGCATCTGATTGGTTGCATCTGTAATTGATATGACGCATGCGCAATTGATGTGACTATAGAGAATCAAGAATAGATGTACAGAGCGATATGAATCGCACGTACAGTGCCAACGAGGTCGCCTATTGGCTACCTAAAAGAAGAAGAAGAACAATCAAGAATTTCTTGACATTTGGGAGAACCTCTGACAAAAATTTCTTGAGATTTGGGAGACTCGAGTGTATTGGAAAAGGTGAATTATATACTATTATACAAATTTATTTTAAAGATGGAATTTTCCAATCCAATTATTAATAATGTATTATCCTGCTTGTATGATGGAGTCGATCATCTCGATTTCACAGATAGAGACAGTTTACCATTCCAAAATTCATTGAAGACATATTATCCTAACCATTGTCAAACCTGTCACTCTATGGGCAGTAAGGAAAATCCTTTAAAACTGTGCTCTCGTTGTCATCTCTTTTCCTATTGTGGAAAGGAACACCAGAGCCAGGATTATGAAGAACACAAAGATTTATGCAAAGTGTTATTCAAACTCGGAGGTCCGCGTCTTTTTGAAGATTTAAAAAGTACTTTTACTTTGGAAAATCCTTCCTTACAGACTAAAGTAGAACTTTCAACAATACGTTCGATTTTGAGAGAAAAAATTATCTCGCAAATTATAACAAATCTCGATAGGAAGCCTTTTCGGTATGAATTAGAAATATCATCTTATCCAAGGGTTTGTGCAGTGTGTTATGAAACTGATCCTAAATTATTAAGAAGGTGTACAAATTGTCCACAAGCCAGTTTTTGTGTGAAACACGAAAAAGATACAAGTCACTCAAAATACTGCTCTGGATTCAATATTGCTCATGAAATGGATTTGAACAAAT
>UCOK01012642.1:0-13486 GCA_900474325.1 Synergus umbraculus
CGTCTGTGGCTGCTCGCTCGTGACCGCAAAAGCTCGGAAATTTACAAAAAAATAAAAAAATAAAATAAATCAACCTTAAAAATATCTTACTAACAAACAAAATTCGAAATTCAAATTATAAAATAAAATAAAGAATAGAATAAATAAAATAAAATTAAAAACAGTTAGGAGTGCCGAATTGTACTCAAAATGAGAGCACTCAAGTCTTTATTTCAATAAAATTTTCTATTTTATAAAATTTTGTGATTTGCAGAAATCTGCAACATCACAGTTTATAAATATCAAACATAATATATATTTTTATATATAATATATTCTTTACGCCGCATCTATTCATTTCATTCGTAATAAAATGGAAGATGCTTCCAGTTATTATTGGCTTTGGACTAGGTTTTACCACCGTTTGCCACTCTATATAGTCTGCATCACAGTTTCAAAGTCCTACACTCTGAACTTATCGTTCGTATGAGAAAATTCTGATCTGCCAAATTCGAGGTCTACAAATCGATCCCCTACCAATTAAATTGCGCTCGGCTTCGACTTCTTATCGGGGTTTTTCGACCAATTCTCGAGGCAACGTGAGTAGTGGGGGAAGCTTCCGAGCTCATGAAGGCCATAAATCCTCTTATCGGGGTACCTCTTAGTGGGGTTGTACTGTATTTAGTAGGCTTAATTATTTTCTATACCTTGTCCATAATTCGAGTAACAACTGTGTATAGTTGACAGATTTCTGCAACTTTCGGAGCTACCTAAGAATTCATATTTAAATAAATTATAAGATGTATACGTCATAGCCACTTAGTGTAATTAGATTAGGCATCAATCATCAAATTACACAAAGTGAGTATGACTATATATTTACTTGACATATTCGACATAAACCAGCATTCTAAAATTAAGCAGAGGTTCTTAAAATTGAATTCAGTAGAGTGTTAACTTTATTGGTCAATTCATATGTCGCGCGGATTTGAATTATCATTGAGCTTCTAAATGCGTGTTCAATTTGATATCTCAATAAATTTAGAAGTAATTTTGCAGAGAAAAAAATTGCGGCAATGTAGGGGAATCGGATAATAAAATAAAAAAAAATCGGTCAATTCTTTCGAAAGTTATCGTGCTCACAAACTAAAATCTACAGACAGACCCAGGTTTCCAAAGATTATAATGTAAACCAAGGTTGTGTAACCTTCTTGATTTTATAGAGGCACATTTAATCATTATTGGCTTGATTTTAATTTATTCAGAGCTAATTTAAATTTATATTTAAATTCTTAGAAAGATTAAAATAGCTTCTAGAAGAATTGATCATACGGAAGAACAAAGCTATTATTCTAAACAGCTGGAAATTTATATACGTGTTGGTAAACAGGGCTCAGCTGAGAGAACAGGTGATGAAAAATAAATAAGATATATATTTAGAAATAGTCAACAAGCGTTCAAATTCATACACAAATGCGGAATTTGAATAAATCATATCAATACGTTAGGAGAATCGAAAACCTTTGCGAAAATAATAACAATTTAAACTATCAATTTATGATCCTTCTAATCTACCGTTACGAAACTCCGAGATTAAAAAAAAATACATTTTAGATGATCACGTTAAATATACAGAATACATAATTCAATCACAAGAACAAAAAATCACATAAGCGAATCGGAGTGATAAATAGAATTATCAAAAACATGTGAATTCGCAATAAATAGCCAAACGATTTGACATAATCTACAGAGCTCATATAAATTCGATCATGAGCAATTCAAAGACAAGATATCAATTAAATAATACCAGAAATCAGACACATTCAAAGATGACCATACATAATATGATATCGACAAGTAATTCCATGAGACATATAAATTGGCGAACTAGACCGATATAATTATATGTTAGCTTTTACGAAACTTACGGAGTACCCAGTACTCAACTTTGGTGGATCGAAGAGTCTGTCATTTGGATATTTGGAGGGATCTTTGGCGACGAGAATATTGTAGATGGCAATTAACGGATCGCTTCGCCAATCTTTTCTCCACAGCGATGACAACTTTTCCTCCCTCGATCCAGTTTCACATTAGATAAAAACGTTCATGAGAACATTCTAATATTTCTCATTTGAGAATAATTCAACCGGCCACACTATAAACAGAAATAAGAAACACACACTGAGCACAACCTATTTCCCCTCGACCACAGAAAACTATTGAGACTTCTAATTGAATGATATTCACCTTATCCAATATTTTTGTGACGGTTTAAGCGTGGCAGGACCTGTCTCCAAGAGACCACTCTGAGAAGCAAAATTAGAGTGATTTCTGGTTCTCTGCTCGCTTAGTCTTCACCTCGGATTATCATAATTTTTCCCACTATTAATTCCGGCTCGCAAGGTGATAGGCCGGCTCTTTTCGCGTATCTCTCACACGTTCAACCATTTTAATTTTAATTAGGCGCGAATTACAAGTCGATCGCCTCAGTTGGGTTGACATTTTTACATCCATGCATTCTACTCTACATACAAAAAAAATTACTTTACAACCCAATACATAAAATTTTACATAAAATCATAAAAGTAAGGACTTTCACTGAAAAACAGTAAAGGCTATTCAAATTTAGAAAGCATATTTAAAATAACTTCGTTAATTTTGTATATAAAATTTGGTATGTTCGAAAAAAATATTTCATATATAATGGAATAAAAAACCATTTTAAAGCTGTTGGAGCACCGGACAAAAAAAAAGTACATAAACATAAAAACGTGCTATGAAGTATCAGCTTTTGTGCCCAATCGATGAACACATATATCATATTAAAATCCGGACAGATCCGAAGAAATTTAAAATATATCCGTCGCTCTATCGGATCCTATCACTCATTTTAAGCAGGGTTAACTATTCCTGGTAAAAGAAAACCATTAGAACCCAGATTGAATCCCATCGAGAATCCAGATAGACTCCCACATGGACACCTGTCCTATTCTTCATGGGTCAAATGTTACACTTCGGTACTTTATAATTGTCAATATGTGTTCTTAAGAAAAATCATTAGGCAAAGTGCGGAAAGCTATGCGAGTATAAGCGGGTTCTACATAGAGATTGGGAATCGAAAATTAATTTTGTAAGTCTACATGGGTCTACCGTGGTTCTACATGGGGCTTCTTTAATGGAGAGAACGCTGTCCTAGATGAATCTCAAGTAGATCTAATAGGGACCAAATCTCGTTAATTAGTTTCAAAGTGATCCCTTGTGGGATTCCAAATGGGTCTACCGTGGTTCTAAGTGGGGGCTTCATTAATGCAAAGGACAAGATCCTAGATGGGTCTATATGGGTTCTAAAAGGGACCCAATCTCGTTAACTGCTGGATCTAGGATTTGATCGAACAGGGGAAAAAACTTGACATTCGCGCCCTTTTCTTCCAGAATTTTAGATTATGTAATTACTTCAAAAAACTGACGTAACATTATAATAGGCGCTTTTAGACGGGTCTAAACATGGTCTAGTAGAAACCCAGTCTCGTGAATTATTTTCAGTCCCTTGTGGGATTCCAAATGGGTCTATCGTGGTTTAACATGGGTCCTCTTTAATGCAAATATATCGATATACTAAAACTCCTGTAGAACACGTTAGATGATCTTTTTGTTGCTCCAGGCCTAAAACCTGTATAAAATTCATTAGAACCCTTCTTCAGACCGAGTGCGACCCAATTACCTTGTATGAGAAACCTCTTAGATAAACTTTTTTTTACACGACTAAAACCCGTATAAAATTCCTTGAAACCCTTTAGGCCGAATACGACCCTACTGAAACCCGTATAGAACCCGTTAAACAAACTTTTTTTGCACGCCTAAGACCCTTATAATACTTCTTAAAACCCTACTTAAAGCCGAATACAATCCGATTAAAATCCATTTAGAACCCTGCAGCATAATCCGCATAGGCTTCCGTATATTCTCATATCGTCATCCTCGTTCTAAACGGGTTCTATCTGGGTTCTATCGGTTTATTTTACCAGGGATAAAGTCATGCGCCCGAATAGATATGTTTATTTACTTTAAAAGTTCCATCCAAGTACACTTCCTTTGCCCTGTTCAGACACTCCAATAAAGAATTACTGGAAAAAATTAATGCAATGTCTCCATCCACTTGCACCACTCCTTTTAAGATTTCTTTTAAGGAATCTTGTTTAAAAATTAATTTTGCCAGATCTATTAAAGTTCGTGGTTGCTTATACCCTTTACTAACGCGTTGATGTGACATAACCTGTTTCATTGCACTCCACCTCAAACTGGTTGGCTTACCTTTTTCTATGAATCTGTAATATTAAGATTTGTTGGCTGAAATTAAGTTTAAGTCAGTATTTAGTCTTGTTTTAAGATTTCTTAGTCTTAAAACAAGACTATAAACTGACTTAAACTTAAATTTAGCCTAAAAACTGACTTAAACTTTAAAAACACTTTCATTCCTTATTTTTCCTGTGAAGTGCTTATTGCAAGTTGGGCTCTTTACTATTGGGAACATGTTACTATTGGGAACGTCAAGTGTAGTCATATCTAAATGTTATACCTATGCATGCAGTCATAAATAATTAAATGAGAAGTAATACAAATAATCGTGAGCGTATCCCTGCTGGAAGTAAGGAGATAAAAAGAGATATAAATATGGAGATAGAACTTTTCTATTTCTTCCAAGTATCCATTTTGCATCCCCAAAACACTATCCCTTTCTATCCACCATTGTATTCCCGTTTGCAGTTATATCTATCTCTTCCTATCTCTCAGGCTATCCCTGTGTATGGTAATATCTATCTCTTCCTATCCACCCATCTATCTCTATTTCTGCTAATGTCTATCTCTTTCTATCCCTTTTTATCTCTTGTCTATTTCCGCCCATCTCTTTCTATTTCCATCTCAATACACATCAAAGACTATCTCTTTTAATCTCCATTTCTCTGTTTCATTTCTATCTTTGTCTATGCTATTTATTTCAAGAAGATAAATTTAGAAGAAGACAGAAAAGTGGGATTAAAATGGTGCGAATTTTGATTGACAAGAAGATAGAAAGTTATAGGCGATAATAGGAGATAGATAGGTATAAAGAAGTGGCGATTGAAAGAGATAGGATATATGTAGGAAAGAGATAGGTGATTACAAAGAGGTAGAAAGAGATAGAAGGGAATGGACAAAAGATAGAAAGAGATAAAGAACTGGAGATTGAAAGAGTTAAGCGTTGATGTTGTTTGAGATGGAAATAGAAAGATATAAGCGGAGATAGACAAGAGATAGAAAGGGATATAAAAGAGGAGATTCAAAGAGATAAGCATGAATGTAGATTGAAATGGAGACATAAAGAGATAGAGGGGATAGCTGATAGATAGAAAGGAATAAACAACCGTTATCCCTTTCTATTTTAGAGATAGAAGGAGATAGAAAAGGATAGAGAGGTGTATACAGAGATAGTAAGTGATAGAGAAGTGGGGATTGAAAGAGATAGAGAAGTGGGAATTAAAAGAGATAGAATGTAACGGTAAGTGACAAGGAGATAGAAAGAGATAGACAGGAATAGGCGAGATATATAAAGAGATAGAGAAATGGGGATTGAAAGAGATAGGAGGCAATGGTGATTGACAAGGAGATAGAAAGAGATAGGTAGAGATAAACAAGTGATAGAAAGTTATAAAAAAGAGAAGATTCACAGAGATAGGCGTTTATGTAGATTGAGATGGAGATATAGAAAGAGATAGACGGAGATAGACAAGAGATAGAAATAGATAGGCGGAGATAGATAAGAGGTAGAAAGGGATAGAAAAGAGGAGATTCAAAGAGATGAGTGTGAATGTGGATTGAAACGAAGATAGAAAGAGATACAGGGGATAAGCGAGAGATAGAAGGAGAAAGAAAGAGATAGAATTTCTATCTCTGTACTTCCAGCAGGGATAGCACACGTATTGGTTTGCTAGTTTGATTTAAAACTGTAAAGTACTCAAAGCGGAACAATTTAAAAAAGTTTATAATTATAGTTTCATTCCTAAACCTTCAAAATCTATATTAAAAATATTTTGAACTATTAGAAAAAAATTTATGCGATTTATGTTGTACATGAACGTGTTCCCGAATTCGAATTTGATCGATGACGCAGTTATAAAAAAATTGTACACTTTAGGAATATAATGATTAATATACTCACTCGCGAATTACACTGTTGAAAATATCAATTAACAATAAGGTGGTTAATAGAGAACGCTTCTTCATCTCCTCTTTTGCTTCTACATTATTTTTTTCATACCTAACTGGAGTGCAAGAGTATTTGTGTGTTATTTCAAGTCTACCAGCAATCTTTTTCAAACAGCCTTTACACCCTTTTCCATTCTTATTCGTTCGAAATGAACATCTATAAATAAAAATATAAATGTACCAGTTTTATTTTATTTTAAATTTTATTCTGAAACTACTTCTGATATTAATATAAAACCTATATTATAGAAACATCATTTTTACTATTAGTATATGAGAAAAACCTGTATATTTCAGATCCAGGAGTTCTATAATCCTTCCTGTATTTGTATTCTCCGTGGAATAAGAATCCCATTATTATCTTCCTTTTATGGCTTATGAATATACATTGAATTTTAATATAAAAACTTTCATTAACCTTTATTATAAATTTTTTTATTTTTGATGTAACCTCAACAGATGTGAATGACGTTTCAAAAACAAATATATCGAATATCTCTTGATTGCCATTTCTATATGTTTATTGTATAATTCGTTGCCTAGCAACTCAGCAAAATTGCAGTCCAGGAAGCTGTCATCGTTTAGTTGCTCGTATGAAAATTCTGGACACATTTTAACCGCTAAATCAGTCTCAATAAATAATTGTATACATCCAGATACAGTGAAATTTCTGACATGGATAAAGATAGAATTCAGAGTGATCCAGTAATCCAAAAAGCTTGCGAACCTAGAAAATGTGAGTATATAAAGTATAAAAAGTATAAAGTCACATTTCCTTTAATTCTGTCGACATTTTAGACTCTTCACACCTCTTATTTCCAGTAACACACGATGCTTGTTTTCTTGAAAGTGTTAAAATTCAGACAAATTAAATTTAACAAAATTAATTAATTAAATTTATCAAATTAAATTTAAAATAGTTTAAAAATTTAAAAATGTCGATTACGAATCAATTTAAAAATTGTGAATGTTATACTGGAGTGAAATTGGCTTTGTCAGTTGTCTTTATAAGTGTTAAATTTTTAAAGTGTACAACATTTTTCGGAATTTCCATGTTATTCGGGTTAGAATTCAAAAGATGAAAGTAAATTAAAAACTTTGGAAATAAATTTGAATTTCATGGAGATAAAATTTTAACCATTTTACTCTTTACGATGACAGCTTTCTGGACTGCAATTTTACTCAGTTGTTGCTAGGCAACGAATTATACAAGAAACATGCATAAATTAAAAGGAAAATTTCAAGGTTCTAAAATAATAATTATTAATAATAATAAATATTATTCATCGACAAACCCGAATATTGCATACTGTGCATATCGGTACGAAAACTGTTACGCAAGTGCTAAAAGACATGAAAGTAGGGAATGGATAGAGGAAGGCATTCATGTCCATAAAGCACGAAATCGTGACTACCTATTGGAACAAAAGGCAACAAATAGGATTCTTAAATTGTGTCGAAATTCTAATGTTAAAAATCCTACAATTTTTAAAGAAGTGTGTGAAAGGTATGTTATTTACTACTTATGGGGCTTCTACATATTTCGTTATCTTCTTAAACTCCATTCTAACGTTCTTAAGGGCGTTGCACTAAGGCTCTAATTTTTTACATAAAACCAATCTTTCGAATTCTATCCCGTCAAATTTTACACAAACCTAATACCTTCTCTGATGAGAATTTTTAAAATATACCAATGGAAATTTCCATATAATTAAAATTTACTTCCAAATTTTTCTGTAGTTTCGGTGTAAATCTGTCTTATGAGGGCCTAAGACCTCGTATGTTGAAGGCAAAAATGGCAGCTTTACCCGATTTGAAGACGGCCATCGATTTTTTTAATGATGTTATTAAAGCTAGAGACTTTTCATAAAAGGATTGGAAAAGGAACCGTCCTATTAAAATTCAAAAACGTTTCGGACGATATTGAAACTCTCTACATAGACGAGTCAGTAAAGGTAATTCGACATTTTAAGAGTATTATTACGAGTATATTATTATAAGAGTATATTCCCTGACAGAAAAATATTAAAAATGTTAATAAATTTTGAATAATAATACTATTGAAATTTTCAAAAATGTTATATAATAATCATCTTGAAAGCGGTCTAGATCGTGGACGCGATATTTGAATTTAAAGAATATGGAGTGGTCAAGTAATTTTGACTAATTAGAGATTTTCAAATGGCGCCCGAATTGCAAAATTTTTTCCAGAACATTCATGAATTTTTTTCTCAGAAACGAGGCACTTAACAAAAATTTACAAACAACAAAAAGTGACAAAAACAACCCTACAGTAATTTTTTCGTAAAGTGCTTCGTTTTTGATTCGAGCGATTTTTGCAATTAATCCAAAATTGGCAATTTTCAAAAACAAAAAATCACTTGAATTGGCTTGAAGAAATTCCAGTGTATTCCTTGGTGAGTTATAAGCACTTTTTGTCCTTTGTAATTTTTTAGTAAAGTGCTTCGTTTCTGAGAAAAAAATTCATGAATTTTCTGGCAAAATTCTGGTGCCATTTTGAAGTTTCTAATTGTTTAAAATGACTTCACCACCCGATATTCTTTAAATTCAGACATCGCGTCCGGCTGGACGTTAATGGGTTAAAAGGGTATTTATTACACAGAATAAGAGAAAAACGAATATTCAAAAATACAAACAAATTCGAAAAGAAACAAAGATAAAGACCGAAAGTTTCAAAGTACGTCTCAATCCGTTGAGGTCATGAATTGAACGGAACTTAATCTTCACCTAGACCACCCAGGGACCCTTTTTACCTCTCTTATTCTTTTCGGTGGGGATTTCCACTTTTTATTTGTGGTGTGGAGTGTTCATGGATCTATGTTTGGTCTTTTGGAGTTAAAACTATTATATAAAATACATTTAGTCTAGCGTCCTCAACAAATACTAAATGAATTTGTACTATTTTACTGCTAATTAATAGTTTTTAACTAATTGGTAGTAAAAATGCTTAATAAAGTGTATTAGTTAACGAATCGGCACTATTTCATTAGTAACTTCTTACTAATTCAGATTTAGAGAAAAATCCCTGATTAAAAATGTCTTGAATCCTGAAACTCTTTGGAAACCTATTTCTCACCAGTTATAACTAATTTTCATGATTATTGGTAATCTACCTTACTTTGATGTGAAAATTTAGTAGACACCTTGTGTAAAGAACTTTATATATAATATTTTATCTATTATTATCTATTTATTTTAGTTTCGAAACTTTTGAAGGATTTGCCTCTAAATTTAAATGCTGAGGAAATAACAAAATTATCGAAATTAATTAATACAATGAGCATCTGTCCTGGCCCAATAGACGAAGTTCTTATAAAAAGTAAGTTTCAAAATAAAAAAAGTAATTTGTACCTGCATTAAACTAGTATAATACTTCGTTTCTCTTTAATACACTGCCATCAATATTTGTAAAACCTTTACTTTTTTTCAATTTAGAAACACAAATTCCAGAAACATGCCTTAGACGCGCCAAAGATGCTAAAAAAACGAAATCGACAGTTCAAACATCGATCGTCGAAGATGATGATTCAGATGAATTGGGTATAATCCTACAAATGTCTTAAAATTATTAGAAACCTGTTGAAACTTAAAATTTCATGTAATCCTTTAAAATCTCATAAAATCGACATCTTTGAAGTTTCTTTAAAATCTCTTAAACCTTAAACTAAAATCCATATTTCTTATAATTCTTACAAGTGTAACGTCTAAAATGTTTATTTAAAGGAAAATCAAAATAACCCCCTCTTATCTTCCCTAATTTCCTCGTTTTGATTAACCCTCGTGAGAAAGCCAATTCGGGATGAGGATAGCCAACAGATTAGCTAAGAAACGTTACAACACAGGTTTTGATCATGATTTAATGAGTTTATTTAAGTATTAAAGGATATTTGTTACAACAAATATACAATGATTATAATAGATATTTAGTATATGTCGAAAGTAGGATGTTAATTAAAAGAGATTTGCTATAAACAATTATTCAAACAATAGGGAATGATTTCAAATATATTCCTTAGACATTTGTCATAGATAAATGTTTATGAAAGTAGAGATTGTTATAAACAATTATTCAAATATTAATCAATGAATAGATAAATTACTTAGAAATAGTTGGCTAACCGATTTTGATCATTCTCAATACATTGGTTAAAAATTGTTCCAATAAAATGGAACTAGTATCAATTAATGATTGTTGAGATTAAGTGTTTACAAAGAGAGGTATTATAAAAAAGGGTTCAACTTCAGAGGCAGATCTAAGGGAATGCAAGAATTCTTAGTGTACTTACAATATTGTTCAAAGATGCGCGGATTCAGTCGTAACAATTCACAGAATCTTAAGATTAATGCTCACTCAAAGTTCATTCAAAAAAGTTCAAGGTTTGCTAAATGTTCACTGAAATATCGCTCAGATTTGCACAGATTTGAGTTCACTTATGTTAGCGGTTTTTAAGATGTTCACTCTCGAACTGATTATAACAACGAGTTCCTGGTGTTTTAAAACTAAAATGAGTTACTGGGTTTCCGGCGTTTATTGAAACTGATTCCGAAGTAACTTTCAAACTCATAAGTCCACGGATTCCTGATGTTATAGTGAGTTACGCGGTTCCGGATCTGAATGAAACTGACGAATTCTCAATTGATGGTGATATCGTAACTGACGAGTTACTCGGTGGATGGTAAAATGGTAACTGCCGAGTTACACGGCTGGTGGTATTATCGTAACTGACGAGTTACCCGGTTCCTGATTTTATTGTAACTAACGAGTTACACGGCTGGTGGTATTATGGTAACTGAGGATTTTGGTCCGATGTGGCTCTTTTATGTCAGAAAAATTGCGTATACTCATTCCTTGGTTGGATGCCCTATTCGAATGTCCATTAAGCGGGCAGGCAGGCAGCTGGGGCTGTTCTCGGTTCAGTTACTCCTGAATCGAGTGTAAAAGGTTGCTAAGAGCACGTGTTAATTAGTCATGGACCTGTGACTCCTAAATAGCTCTAGCTGTTGCGTCTTCTTGATTTGGTGGTGTCGTCTCTACAGAATGCTGAGGATGTTTTGGTCGAGCGATCATGGACTCTAGATTATAAGTCTATGAGTGTATTGGTCGTGGGTCGTGGACACAAGGCTCTTGAAATCCATAATAATTTGTAAAACTTTTATTTTTTTTTCAATTTAGAAACACAAATTCTAGAAACACGCCTTAGACGCGCCAAAGGTGCTAAAAAAAACGACATCGACAGTTCAAACATCGATCGTCGAAGATGATGATTCAAATGAATTGGGTATAATCCTACAAATATCTTAAAATTATTAGAAACCTGTTGAAATTTAAAATTTCATGTAATCCTTTAAAATCTCATAAAATCGACATCTTTGAAGTTACTTTAAAATCTCTTAAACCTTAAACTAAAATCTACATTTCTTATAATTCTTGGAATCCTCTACAATTCCATGAAGAACTTTGTTGTATTGGAAATATGGGTTTCAATATAAAAAAATCTGCTCGCTTCAGGGCACATTCCCATGCACGCGTCGCGCTTCGCGCTATGTTTTGCACGCTTGCATCCTTCGAAACGTTTGCACTAATATGTTATTTAAATTACTACAACATGAAATGCAAACGAAAACTACGATCTTCAGGAGCACATTCTCGTCAGGGCACTCGCGCTCGATATTTTATTTAAACTCGCGCTTCACGCTCGGCTCTATTTAACAATATTTTTCATGATTAAAAGGACAACTACTCATCCTATTGAAAAATGGCCAAAGGAGAACTTGTAGATCCTTTTAGGGCTAATAATTTAAGTTTTCTTTCCTTTTTTTGGATTTTTAAATTATTTTAAGTCCTTCAATTTCTCTTTTATCTAAAAAAAGACATTAGGAAATATTGTTCGAATCTTTGAGTACAATGAACATCCGAACTTGAACTTCATTTTAGGACACTTAGAGAGTATACTAAAGGTTAGCCTTTAGTATACTCTTTTAGTGTCAATTCGTACTCAAATCGGTCAATTCGTTCGAAAGTTGCTCACAAACCAAAAATACATACAGACATACAGGCATAATCACTTATACAAAATTTTATTTTTTAATTTAGAGATCCTAACTCAGAAAAACAGTCCAACAAGCGCAAAAGATGCTCAAAAATCGACAGTCAAAGATGATGATTCGGATGAATTGGGTATAATCCTGCAAATATCTTAAAATTCTTAGAAACCTGTTAAAACTTCTTAACATTTCACGGCAACATTTAAAATCCATTAAATAGTTTGCAGATAGTTTAAAATCTCTTAAAATTTCATGTAATCCCTTAAAATCTCACTTATACGAAATAGTTTAAATTCCTAGAAACATCTTTAAATTCTTTTAAATTCCACTAAAATAGTTAAAATCCTTTGAAATATGATAAATTCTTTAAAATATATTAAAACTCAATGAAATCCTTTAAAATTTCAAAAAATATTTTCATATTTTCAAATACTTAAGAACAAAATTTTAATTCGAAACTATCTTTTAAAATTTTTGCAGAAAAGCAAATTCAAACGCCCGAGTCAAATATGTTCTCTGAACACTCAATCGATAATGAAAGTTCACAAGAATTAGAGCCTGACACTCTGGAACCTATTCTTATCCATGATACTCCTACAGGTAGTAATTGATTCAGTAAGATTGTTTTAAATTTGATGTAAAATAAAACATAAAATAAATAAGTTTTGTAACTTTCAGAATCCTTTGAAGAAGGAGACTTTAATTACAAATATAAAATTAATCAAAAAAGGATAGAAACGAAAAGTGTTTACACTCAAACTGATACTCAAAATGGCAAGCAGATTTATATATATACATACATACATACATATATATATATATATATATATTATAACCTTGATTGGGTTATAATTGTAAATTTAGGATTTTACGTTAATATAATTTATTTTAAATTTTGTTTATTAAATTAGACCATTTGAGCGCCAGCTTGTTTTACTTAAAAACAAGCAAAATACTTTCTAAACGAATTGAATTTACTTTACATGACCCTAGGCTAGCGCAGTACCGCGGAGAGGGCGGGGCAAGGGAAACTCACTGGCAAACTGCACTTTAAAGAACAATAGAAGAATTTATTAGCAAAGATAGCGACTCGAGCAAAATTATAAAATATTGACGAACTACTGTCCGCCAAGGTACAGCGTCACTCAAAAGAACAATATTAATAACTCATGAATAAACCACAAGGAAGAGAGAA